>LBNU01024860.1:30418-48765 GCA_014162995.1 Artemisia annua | reverse complement strand
CTTCAAAAGAATACCTTTGTAGTAAGTTTTGCCATTATATGCCACATACAAAGACGGTGGCGGGTATCCGGAAGTATCTTTTCAATAGCTATCTTCATAGCCGGATCTTGGTCAGTGACAACCACCTTGGGAACTGTAACGAATATCTTTTTAAACCTTTTAAGCAGCCATGTGTATCTTTTGGCAGATTCGCTAGCTAACAAGGCAGCACCAAATATGACACATTTGTTGTGATTATCAATTCCCGTGAAAGGGACAAGCACCATATTGTACCTACGTAAAGTATGAAGAAACATGTGTAATTATAAGTACAAGCACCAAACCAAACTAGTTAATCATAGGGGAGGTAGAAAATGGCATGATACCTGTTTGAACGAAACGTTGCGTCAAATGACACAACATCACCAAAGGCAGCGTAATTGCGCTTGGCTTGCTCATCTGCCCAAAACAAACCAACCAATTCTTTAGATTCTTTGTCTTGTTTGTATTCAACAGAATAATTATCGAAATATTCTGCTCGGCTCAACAGCTTATCAACAACCATTTGAGCATCACGCTCACCGATGAATTCATTCAAACCACGCTTGTAGTTCTTGCATTCAACATCTGTTGCCCCTATATATTCAAAGCCACCGTACATTTCTTTCAACACTTTCCAGGATCTAACGGGGCCTATGTTGACATTAGAAAGTTGGTTTAACAATTGCTGTTTGGAGAAAGTCAGCCTACGAGATGCCCTAAGATACTTGACATCGTCTTCATATACCAAACTATGGTTGTGTTTCTCAAAAAACTTTGACACACGGTACTTTCCATCTGGTTGTTTCTTAAGCCTAAGTTGTGCGCCACATCCACAGCGACAAGATGCACGTCTCCTTCTTTTTATTACCTTAGTCACGCCTAAAGGGTTGGTGGGTTGTGGAGAATCAGTTTTTTGATTTCCGGCCTTAGGTGGGGGTTTAAAGCCTTGTCTAGCACAATAAAAATACTTATTGTTGGGTTCATCTTTGCTATCTTTGGTGTATTTTTGACCACCCTTTCTAACCTCAAAACCACCTTCTCTTGCGTAATCTTTGTAAGCATTTAGAGCTAATTCAAGTGTATCAAATACTTGGCCTTCTACAGGTTTATTAATAACTTTGGGGACCCAATATTTAGTACCGTTAGGAGTAGGTTGAAAACTTCCAACCTGATGATCATGAGGAGGCGTAAAAAGAGAATCATCAAAAACGTCCCGTGGCTCATTGTTAACTGCTCGAGGAGTGACTGGTTCACCTAAAAAATGGAATACGGGTTAGAAAAATTGTATCAAATTACAACCTAGGGTACCCACTGAAATTTTGTAAGTAACAAATTACAACCTAGAAAAGAAATTACAAGCCTATGGTAACAACTGAAATTGTATCAAATTACAACCTATAATACATTGGTACCAACTGAAAATCTATGACATTACAGCCTGTGGGTACCAACTGGATTATTGTATCAAATCACAACCTACGGTACATAGGTACCAACTGAAATTGTACCATCTCTCATACTTGGTACCAACTGAAGTGGATATGGTATGTATATATGTATCGTTAATAAAAGTAGAAAAACATAATCAACCAAAGACTGAGGGAGAGTGATGGTTATAAAACCATACACTAGAAAAGCAACCAGCACACTGTCAACGATAAGCAACATGCCCTAAAGTGCATGACACTTCACATTTCTTCCTACGGTACATAGGTACCAACTGAAATTGTACCATCTCTCATACTTGGTACCAACTGAAGTGGATATGGTATGTATATATGTATCGTTAATAAAAGTAGAAAAACATAATCAACCAAAGACTGAGGGAGAGTGATGGTTATAAAACCATACACTAGAAAAGCAACCAGCACACTGTCAACGATAAGCAACATGCCCTAAAGTGCATGACAAGCCCCAAAACCATCATGGGAAGCAACATGCCCTAAAGTACAAAATGAATGGCAGTCTTGACACCTAACGTTGTCGCAGTTTCCCAATGAGTCCAAAACCCAACGTAAACCCACTCAGAAGGCAACATATGTATGCTTTGACGTCAAGCACATGTCACACTACCGACGGGACAAAAGACTGGTGAACGCACACCCTAGCCAACCACCTAGTAACACTCCCTAATTTAAGGATAACCAACATGCCAAGATACATGACAGGATACAAGAGAAGCAAGTCATGCTCGTATTTAAGGATAACCAACGCAAGGTACCATAGAGTAACCACTCGACAAGGGTAATTTATGAGTATCACATTACAACCTATGGTACCAACTGAATTCTTGTATCAAATTACAACCTAGGCTTATAAAACCATGACTATCATAAAAGAGACCACGACATTGGTACCCACTGAAATTTTTTAAGTAACAAATAAGCAATATTAGTGTTTCGTTCATTCATGTATACGCCGATACATTCCAATACAATATCATATACAAATACACACATCCATTCACATACCATATACAGATACACATGTACATACCATATCCACTCAAGTTGACATACTAGATCACATTCACTTTGTGGGTGTTTGGTTCAGAATCCCTTATAAGCAATATGGGTGTTTGGTTCAATCACGTACACACAGACACAATCCAATCAATAGATACACGTATACTTTTCAAAGGGAAACATATAAGTGTGTTTGGTTAAGCAGAACTAAAAACTTATATGGGTGTTTGGTTTATCCAAAAAACAAAACTTAAATGTGTGCTTGGTTTATTGAAACATATGGACATAAACACAAAAAGCTATATGGTTTTTAGGCTAATCACAGCTTTAAGGTGCACAGATACATATCAATCACCCACAACACACACATAAACCGACAAGATCAATAACCAAAAAAAAAAAGCATACGTAGAAAACAAATTAAACATTGGTACATTGGTACCAACTGAATTATTGTATCAAATTACAACCTAGAAAACAAATTACAAACATATGGTACCAACTGAAATTATATCAAATTAATACTTATGGTACATTGGTACCAACTGAATTCTTGTATCAAATTACAACCTATGGTTATAAAAACATGAAAAAATACCAAGATTAAAATAACGATTATGTTACCTGAAACATTATTATCATCAAACTCAATATCTATCGAATTATTCATGATGAGTTACAAAGTAGAACTGGAAGTGAATATATATTGAGAAAACTTGAATGGAATGGAGCTGGTATGAAAATGAAAAAGATATATGATCTTGTCCTTAAAGTTGAAAATGATTGAGCTAACAATCTGGGATACCATTGAATGATATTCTTCATGGTGGAGAGAGATGAAGAACCAGAAGAAAAAAAACGCACCATTTTAAATTGTATTAAAGAATTTTTATGCTTATTGAATGATATGGATCATGAAAAGATTACAAAAATGCCCTCAAAGCTATAAAATTCCATTTTATTAATTTTCTTTTTTCTTTTTTTTGTGAAATAAATGAATTGCCACATGCCCTCTTCCTATTGGTCCTTTGGTTGATCTTATTTTTAGCACTTTAAGAGTGATCTCATATGATCTCAACTCTATATATATATATTCCAAATCATAATTAGTTATTCTTCTAAATATACCGGAGTAACATTTAACAACTTACTCCATTGTTACGTACAGTAACTATACTATTAAACAAATTAAAACTACAACTTCTTTAACTATTAATTAAAACTGAAGAATAACCATAAACTTGATGTGCCCCAACGGTAGTATCTGAAACAATTGTAGACAAATGTTAGTAAAGAGCAATGGGTACCCTCGTGCCGTGGAGAAAAAGTGATGCCACGTCAACAAAAGTCTCCATGGCACCACATTTTGGCTGTAACCCTTGGCACCAGAAAATGTGGTGCCGTCGTCCATTTTTTTTTTTTTTTTCCTTAATACATAAAATAAAACATACACAATATTAAATAAACTAAACTTTATTAATTAATAAAAAACACACAAATTACATAAAAAAATATATATAAAAAAAATTGCATAAATATATTTAAAAGTATATGGAATGTATAACGAAATGCTACAAAATTTAAACCCAAAATTTATACCCAAAGATTAACAAATGGGCCCAAAATTTATACTCAATACAAACAGTTTGCATATTAAGCCCAAAACCACTACAACCCTAATATATTGTCTTCCTCCATCTCCCAAAACCGCTTCCTCCATCTCCCAAACCGAAAAAAATAAAAATAAAAATAAATTAAAAAAAATAAAAATAAATCACAAATACAAACACAAACACAAAAAACAAACCCACCGAAAATTCAAAAGAAAAAAAAAATAGCCACGGCGCTGGCTGGCCACCACGGCGCAAAGGCACTATGGCGCCACCAGCGGTACCTTGCGCCATCGAATATTTTGGGCTGGTGAGATGGCACGAGGCGAAAACGCCAGCGTACCTCCCGCTCTAAGTTTTATGTTATTGTTGTTATACTAGCTATACAAAATACAAATTATCAATTTTGATATTCTTACTATTATCGTTTTGAGTTTCATTTAAGTGGTTGAACATAGGGCTGAGCACCGCAGGTTCAAAACCGAACCGGACCGACGAAACCGACCGAACCGACAAAAACCGAACCGGACCGACGGCCCGTCGGTTCGGTTTCGGTTTCAGGTTTTATATTATTTCGGTTTCGGGTCGGTTCGGTTCGGTCCGGTTCGACCCAAAACCGACAAAAAACATACCAAAGTACACTTAGACCGACGAAACCGAACCGAACCGACGAAAACCGAACCGACCCGTCGGTTCGGTTTCGGTTTTTCATGAATTTCGGTCCTCGGTTTTTTCGGTTCGGGTCGGTTCCGACCCGATGCTCAGCCCTAGTTTAACATTGAAAATATAGGATTAAGATGGATAGACTTAAGATCAAATGAGAAGAAATCTTAAAATGAGAAGGATGAAAAATAACTTGGTTTAAGATGTTAAAATAGTATATTCGACGGAGCTCGAGAAAAATATTTTTACCTGAAATTAAATTAGTTTTTTCGAGTAAAATGAATCAGCTTTAACTCCAACCAAACACATGAATAAATTGACTAAACTTTTAGTATGTTTAGAGGTGAGATTAGTAATTTAAGTAAGTAACGGATACATGTGACCGTTAATGTAGAGGATACGAGCTAACAATTTTTCTTACTTGACAAACACACTAAAATGCAAATCAGTATCGCCGTCCATCCAAAAATACATGCTTAAAACCCCGGCGCAATGGGCAAACATCCTCGTTAGGGAACACTTCTTAAGAATGTAAAATATTGCATAGAAAAGAGGATACATAGCGACACCGAATATGTGAAGAACATGCCCACAGTAATGAAACAAATGTTTACTCGTGTTGGTCAGTTGACCTTGACTTAAACATTCATCTTACAGCAACATTATTTAAGATACCAGACTTACAATTTACAACAGGGCATAGGTCAAGCGGTGCTAGGTGTGACCCATCAACCAAAGGTTGTGTGTTCAAACTTCATGAAAGGAGTGAAGGTTATTTCTCATACGGAATGAAAGATTTGAGGATTACATGAAACTTATTGGATGCATTTTTATTACAACTGAACATCACATAACATGAACTAGATAGCATGTTCATGACGGAATATAACACCACTCTGAGGGATTATGCATACAGTAGGCTCTATAAGTTTACATCTTGAAGGACTAATCATTGCATATCTCGCTTGCGAGCCATCTCCCGAGCCATTTCTCGTAGTTCCTCAGGTGATTGTGGCCTTGGTCCCTCCGGAGGGTACACAACATATTGACGCTTCAAAAACAAATATAAGTAAGCATCAGTTTACACATGAATCATAATGATTCGTGTAGTGTAAAATCCAACAACCATACACATGAGATAACATTTCTAAATTTTATTTCTGCAACACTACATGAGTTAATTCACAGGTACGCCAGTACACAAAAGACCCACCACTAATCCAGAAATTGTGGTATTTCTATAATTAGTCTATAGATAGACTCAGGGAGACTTGGTATGTCTCTCGAATAGTAGGTCGTAATTAATTCGGGATTTCGGGTAGGTATTGTCGTTTGTTAGTTATTTAGTTAGTCAGGTTGTTTTCAGAATACCTTCCTCTGCTTTCTATGTAACTTGTTTAAATTTAAATCTGTTAGTATGTTGATGAGATTACATACTCACCTATTTAATGCGGTTATCGATTCACGGGTCAAGAGGATACAAGGACATTTTAAGGTAGGGGACTTTTTCAAGGATTGTTTGGCATCAACGGGTTGGGGTCCAGTTCACTATGCAATCATTAATTTGTAGTTGTTCTTCAATGTAGTTACAATGGGAAAGGCACCTTGCAGGCTGGCCCCTTAACCCATGCCGGGCGTTTGCAATATTTGTTCAAGGCTGTTTTGTGCAATTAAACATCTTGCAAAACACAACATAACAACAATTGCATTTTTCTAATTATGCACATGGTTGTTTATTTTGGCATGGATTATCAATACCACAGAGAATATATGTGTCGAAAGATAAGCTTTGCTTGATCTGAGGATAATAATAAATTAATAATACAGCTTTTAGCGTCTTCTTACTGTTAAACATTTCGTTAGTACAGTAATAACTTCTACACATTTCAACTATTCTTCATTACAAGAACAATTAAGGAACAAGCACAACACTGCTACCTCCTGAAGGCATCTCCAAGGTCCAAATCTGAACAGGAATAATATCCTGCTCTAACCTAGTGTGTTACCTATATGCCTAGTTTATCTCTCTAATAGATTCTCCCCCCTGTAACTAACGAACCATACATACAAACCAATTATAATAAAAGGTAGTCATCTAAGTCTCCTAAAGCCACTTCCATTGCAATCACTAAGTTTTGCCACCATTTCTTGGTTCTCAACATTAGTTATAAGTTATAACTATTTAACTCCTCTATTTAGTTTTCCAATTTATTCATTAGATTTTATACGTTCGTCTCACGATTTTCAAACCTGGGCCCTTGAGCCACATATTACATACACCTTGGTTTCATGAGAGGTGTTCGTCACTTGTTATTTACATTTTATGTTCCATACGTTTCACACTTTCACAAAATAGCTCCCTCTACTTGCTGTAGAAGTAGTTCATTCTTTTGATCGTGTGTCATCTATAACATTATACAACTGTTCACAAGCTATAACAGTAATAACACATCACTTTTTTATTAACTTATTTATTTATTTTGAAAGGCAACTACCTATCTCACACTATATACACCACAAATCTATCTCACATGTCCTAGGCAGAGCTTGAACTTACGACCCTTATGTTATTGTAAACTATTCACTTCCTCTTTTCACCACCATGTGTCCTTAGAATGAACTACTTAGTATTAAGGATACATATTTTTAACTTTATATGTGAAAAATAGTATCTCAAACTGGATGACAATTTTTCTTCACAAAATACATTTTGACCAATTATATCATGCATCCATTTTTCGTTCTACAACTGGTTCACGATTGAGCCCTAGATAAGTTCTGTACTACAACAGCATGGTTAAACCTTGATTACATATGTCAAAACTCAAAACTCAAAAGGGATAAACTGCAACGAAGGTCAACTTACTAAAGGCCAATGTCTACTTTGGGGCAGGTACCCTTTTTCCCGATAGAGGGTAGGCGGGTAGCCTACTCTAAAACTAATTACTTCCCTTTTTATGGGTTTTACGGGATTGCTTAATAAACTGCTTATTTGCTTACAGCATCATGATTGTTGGTAAATAAGCAAACTGCTTATCATTTGCCTATTTAAGGGTGAAATAAGCAATTTCAAAGGGGCTCATTCAGAAGGTGTTTGGGATTTGCTTATTTTAACTGGTTATCCACCTATTGCTTTATTTTAAGCACAGATAAGCATTTGGAGTGGTTAAAACGGGAAACGCGAAATCCATGTATTCTATCATGTAATATGCAGATTTCAGTTCAAAATGCTAAGTAATGAGATAAGCAGTTTTAAAACAAAAAGCCCAAACACCCTCTCAACCTGTTTCGAACTGCATAATTAACTCAAAACACTTATTGCCTACAATGCATAAAAGGCAGTTTTAAGGGGTGTTTGTTTCGGCTTATGTAGCGGGCTTATGGCCTATGTGGTTTTGGGCTTATGTTTCATAAGCTTACTTTTTGTGACTTATTTTGAAACTTTTTGGTTTATATATATTTATTATGTCATAATAAGCTTATATAAGCCAAAAACTTGCAAAATAAGCTACAAAAAATGAGATTATGAAACATAAGCCCAAAACCATATAAGCCATAAGCCGGCTATATAAGCCGAAACAAACATCCCCTTAATAAGCAATCCCATACACTTCCTTAATCATTTCAAATCATAGAAGTAACAAAAACACTATAGATAAATAAAAAAAATAAATACAAAGCTAAAATTTTATAAAAAAATAAAATAAAGATAACTTACAGCACCCATGAATTTAGTAAGATTCTTGGTATTATTAGCAAAGAAATACATAAGCCCAATTGGAACAGAGACATAAACAGCAAATTTTACAATCTCCAACACCCCTTTTGAAGTACCCAATGATGTCATTCTTACTCTCTTCAAAAACCCAATTCGAATTCAATATTTTCAAGATCAAGCAAAACCCTAAACAGAGAGATGCGTATTTGTGGATTAGGATTTTACAACAGAGCACTGGCTGGAACTATTTGGGTTAATGGGTCGGGTCGAAATTAAAAAAAAAAAANTTAGTCCAACAATGCACAAAATCAGAATAAGGCAATAAGCATAATTACGAGTGTTTTCTTTCTCTTACTTTTTGAAAACGATATTTTTATCATTAACAATTAAGTTAATGACATCTTTTAAAATTTTGAGACGGAAGGAGTATAGTTTTCAAAGTTTTGCTAGAAGCACGTTCTAAACAATTTTGTTAGCAAAATGCGTAATTTTTACAGTTTTGCTAGAAATTTCCTGAAAGGTTTTGGCTAATTGTCGTATCATAACTTGTAAAACATGGTCAATAGAACCACATTAGCAAAACGCTAAACTTTCTAGGAAATTTTGAAATAGTCAATGGCCGACACGTTTCAATGGATTGATGCGCACGGTGGAGGTTCTAAGCAACAGAGGATTGTAAACGCACCTTGTGTTACTCTTATTTGGATCCTTTATATGTATCGGAACTCAGTAGTATTTGATGGCTGATCAAGACTTAAAAAGCATCAGGTTTTTGATTTAGCAGTTCTTTTTACTTTTAAATGGGTATGTAATAAGAATCATAAGGGCAGAATCAATTGGAACGCGTGAATGCAAAACTCGCATAGATAATTTTGTTTGTTTTTCTTTTGTTAGTTTGATCTAGCTTAACATAATTCAGCTGTTAAAAAAGAATAAGAAAATACAAAGGAACACTAGTTGACTTTACATTATTGGTATTCGTTTCCTGGTGTTGACTTGTACAATGACATTTTTATTTGTTATTTTATGTGGTAAAGATTTAAACACCGTTGTACAACGTAACTATGTTTTGCTTTATTTTTTAACCTACAACTCATCTTTTATATAATAAAAGAATTACATCATTTCGGAGTTTTTTTGACAAGACAATCTTATAGGAAAAAAAATTAGACCAATAGGAGAGCTTGATTTTGACACATAGGCGAAATCAAGCAATATGATTGGCCAATAAAAAGTCAAAATTGAATTGATATTGGTCAAACTTTAATAAATTTGGTGGAGAATTTGATGAAGAAAAAAATACATAAAAATATAGGTGTCAAATTTATGAAAACAAAAAGTTAAAAAATAAAGGGGTAATTAATGAAAGTTTAGTGTTTGAATTTTAAATATAGTACAGTATATAGAGTTAAGTGTAAATTATAAGTCTCCATGTTTTTAATAACTTTAGATAATAAACAAATAACCCCTTACACTTTATACCTCATATACTTTATAATATGAACTTTGTTTACTATTACATGTATCAATATTAGCTTGAGACTTTCATCTATTTAAATCACAAAATTTTGTAAATATACTAATTAGTTTTAATATACGTTAAATATTTTTAAATAAATATTAGTTTTAAATTTTCATCTATTAATTTTTTTTTATTATATATGTTAAATAAGGACTAATGTTATCCTATTTAAAAGTTTAATTTATGCATACACATGTTTGAATATTAAAAAAGGCTAAATTATTATAAACGGTAAGATAAATTAAATGTTAAGCACAAGTTACTGTGATATAAAAACAAATATACGCGATTGTACTTATAACAACGACTCATGTAACTATTAGTTAAAGTTTATATAAAGATATCCGGAAAAACATTTTTAAAAAACTTTATGGAGTATATTTTAACTTTATCAACACTCATTTTGTGCTACTAAACACGCACATTTTGCACAAGATGATATCAAATATACGCGATTGTACTTATAACAATTACTCATATAATTATTATTTAACGTTTATATACGGATATCCTGAAAAATATTTCTAAAAAACTTTACGGTATGTGCTACTAAACTAGCACATTTTGTACATCATGATACCAATAGTTAAAGTTAAACAATGACATCAACCTCAACATCAGCTAAATAAAATTTTATATACGGATATCAAAAAAAACATTGTTAAAAACTTTAAGGAGTATATTTTAACTTTATCATCGCTCATTATATGCTACTAAACTAGCATATTTTGTACAGCATGATATAAAGTATACGTGATTGTATTTATAACGACTCATGTAATTGTTATTTAAAGTTTATATACGGAGTGTATTTTAACTTCATCAATGCTCATTAGGTGCTACTAAACTCGCACATTTTGTACGACATGATATCAATAGTTAAAGTTAAACAACAACATCAACCTCAACCTCAACATCTATGTCAGCTAAACAAAGTTAAATATTTCATCCAATAATTTTTTTTTACAAAATATTAATAAATATTAATACATAATGAAAAACTCATGCATATTTATTAGTTGTACTTATGTCACATTTCACGGGTAAATTCTTATATGTCCATATAGTAAACTAAAATTTTAAAATAAATTTAATTTATGTATAGCTGCACTTAGTATGTGCGCAAGTCATTGCTTAACCTTTGTTGTATAATGTGTTGACATGAAAAGAAAGATTCATGTAACCTTTCTTATGCATGCAAGGGCCTTATACAAACATAAATGCTAAGAAGATTTAGGCTTCTTCAGAGACTCAAAAGATGCTAAAAAGCATATTACAATTTACTCATCGCGAAATTATGTGGAATCCATTTGGTTTACAACAATTTCTTTAGTATGGGCTATGGGTCAAAGCCGACGAGATTTGGTCCACAAATATTCTTACCTTGAATTTTATTTTGCGAAGACACTCTCAAAGATCCCCTAAGAATTCTTTGAGTGCCTGATGCAGTGGTGTAACACACGCCATAGGGTTTTTTTGCCCTATAACGTTGCCAAACTACACCTGAGTATGCGTCATTGCTGCACCGTTGGTCCCTTCACCAACCCTACTTTAAAAAATATAATAAAAAAATAACACAAACATGAAAAACACGACATGAAAATGTTAGATCAAACTATCTTACAAAACAATATTTAACATTTATCATTTAAAACACTTATTTAAGTAATTATCTACCACATAAAATCAAAACAAATTAATGTACACATTTATATAGACTAGCAATAATCAATATTTATATAACAAATTTTTTGTCATAACCCCGTGCGTGCACGGGTATTATAACTAGTTGGTTATGAGACACCTTGACACTGTTAGACGAGGTACCATTCATTATTAATTGTCATATTATCTTATAATGCATAAAGACTTACAAAAATTAGAGACTATTAAAATTTAGCATTGCTTATTATAGTAAAATTCAATAGTTTGCACATAATTAAAACACAATTAATGTGGTCAAGATATTTAATGTAATCAATTAATTAACTGGTCAATACATGCAATTAATGCAGTTATTAAAACACATCTTAAATAAAAATACAAATTATCAAGAAATTGTACAACTAACTCAAACGCGATTATTAAATATCACTACTACAAGTAATAAAGCACATTATACAAATATTCAAGTCCGAACAGACAACGGGCCAGAAAGGCTCGAGCCCAAACGGGCACAGGCCAAACGGGCTCGAGCCCGAACGGGCACCGGATAAACGAAATTCTTGATATCCGTAAATTTAAATTGTCAAAAAAACATAATAAACTAAAATTCATGATTCACCGGAAAATTTTATTTTAGGGTACCCGCCGCTGCAACTGCTAGTAGATTACAAAGGTAGCATAAACATAACTTTAATGGACTCTAAGCTTATAGTCGTCCTTGGGCTTAAGTTGTCTTTTAATACTATCTTGCAGTTCTAGTGGTGAAATAACGAAAGCTCAGACTGGAATAGTAATCTAGAAAGAAAAAAAAAATTATTTACGTAATAAAAGTATAACTTGTTGATGAAGATATCCGACAGCAAGCGAAAACTGATCTTCAAACAGCAACAAACATAAACAAGCAACAAAAGCAAAGCATTAAACCGAACATAATTAGTTGTTGAAGAAATCCGCCAACATGTGGAGAAAAATCTTCAAACTTGAAAATCACATACGGGATAAACTAATGTATCTTAGTTACCAATGTATCTTTATTTTATTTTATTATTATTATTTTTTTTCATACTAGATAAACCAATGTATCCTACCATCGAATAAACCATTGTATTCTCTTAAAGTCATGGTAACAGTTGTTNTCACTGTAGCATCTTGCTACAGTGTTTTGGGGGAAAGTTCCCTATAAATGTTATATAGAAGAATGAGTTGCATTGGCTTTATTGGATGAGGTGGAGTAATTGTATTGGGTTAATGAATACAAACAACAATCTGTGAGAATTAATAAGAAACGACCAGAACTTTTTGCGGGAATGAAAGTGACGGCTGTCTCGATTAATTATTTTTTTTTTAGGAGGATCGATTTCCCATGAGTAATGTTTTATTATTCTTCACTAGTTATAAATTACAAACAAGGATGGCCACGAACCGCCAGGCAGTTGATATGTACTACAAAACGTGCTGTCTTTAGGTACTGCCTTGCTTTTGTTGTTTACATTTTTGGTTTTGAAACGTGTTACCCAGTTGTATTTATTTGTTATATATATATATATTGCTAACTTTAAAAACTGGGCCGCATGTAATAGCAGGGCAGCCCAAACGGGCCATAAAAATGGGCTCCCAAACACTGAAGTAATATTGTGTAAGAAGCGACCAATGAGAAGCCACCGAATCCACTGTATTTAATATATATACTAAATATATATTGCTAACTTTAGAAACTGGGCCGCATGTAATAGCAGGGCAGCCCAAACGGGCCATAAAAATGGGCTCCCAAACAATGAAGTAATATTGTGTAAGAAGCGACCAATGAGAAGCCACCGAATCCACTGTATTTAATATATATACTAATGTTGCACAAACATAACTCCAATGGACCGTAAGCTCATAGTCGAACTTGGGCCTAATTTATCCTCTAATAGACATCAAATCAAGATCCGTTGGTTAACATTGTTTGCTTATAAATGATGACGTGTATATTCCTATCTGAAAATGATGGACACATTGAGCTTGTATACCTAAAGTCCGAGAGAATGAATCTTGGGAGAGGCATAAACATCATGGACAGAACCAGGAGGTTCCCGTGGGATCCCGGGAATCCAATGGATTTTTTCGATATAGTGTTAATTTTTGAAAAAACATCGATTTTTCTTAAATGCACCCAGTTCATCGAAATGTGTTTCTTGTGTTATTTAGTTAATATATTTACAAGAAATTTTGTGCACCTAGTCATATTTGGTCCTGCTTCCGTTAGACGTGTACTTTGGTAGATTTTTTTTCTTCGCCTATTGGCCAATTAATATGATCTTATTTTTTAGTCTAGATATTTTTACACCAACAATTTGATATGTGTACACATTTGGTGGTGAGTCTTTGACTCTTTTGTGGCTTTCAGTGAAGGAAATGGTGTAGCGGGAAAGATGCGTAGCTACTTGTTAGCAATGTATGGTTGACAAGCAGGGACGGAATCAGGACACAAAATGACCAGGTGCACTTAGAATAAACTAAATAATATTATAAACACAATTTTTAACGACCGGGTGCTTTTAAGAAAAATCGAGGTTTTTTAACAAAATTAACACTACGCCACAAAAATCCATGGGTGTCCCGGGACCCCCGGGACACCCCCTGGTTCCGTCACTGTTGACAAGGGAGTGCATGGTTGTTTTGACATGCAGATGGTGATAGTTTTTCATTATGAAAACATTGATGGATAATTTCGTGGCCAATATCTAAAATCTGAAAGTAGGAAGAAAGAGCGTCAAGGAAATACAAGTGATAAGAGAGATAGTGTATATGTGACGAGGATAACTACATAACTACTTAGGTTGTATTGGTGATAAGGGAGTGGGTGGTTGTTTTAGCAATCAGATGGTGATGGGAACATTGATCGACAAGTTGGGGACCAATATTTGGAATCTGAAACTTGAAAGAAAGATCGAGCTTCAGATATTTAGGCTTTAAGTTTTTATTTTTTAAAGTTAATTTAGGGTTTAAGCTAATATCAGCCTAATATATTTCAACAACGCTCTATCACAACATTCGACAAATAAAGACGTACATGCATTTCACTGATGTTTCAAACGAGTTTGAACCACAACCTCTTAGTTGGTGAGCACACTCACACGCAATGCATTAAAGCAAAAGCCTCGGCTAGCTTTAACCTAATTTAAAAGTATAATTTACATCTTTTCTTGAACGAAAGTATAATCTTTTATATAATAAAGGAAAACCCTAAATAGGGACTTTCGTATTTCAGAAAAAAAAAATGTTTTCTTATTAAGCAATATTTTATTAATTAATATTTATTTATTTTACGTATGTTTAATGTAAAAGTCTAAATATTTCCTTATTTTATCATAGTTTAAAGGTAACCTGTAAAATCTTTTAAAGAAAAGGTAAACCAACTCATTCCATTCCCTTTTTTTTTCTCCGGACCTCACCCACCTCTTTTTTCTCTTCCTCCTAATTACTACAGTCAAGGTTCTTCTTTCACCTAACAACAACTGACATGAATATTTGAAAACTACAAACACACTACCTATAATTCACGATCATAGGCAAACAAAGTATTTCAATTCAAATCAAGATGATCTAAAGTGAAGAGGTGAAGTTAGGGTTTATATATGATCTTTGATTAATTAGTTGAACCATGATTTGTGAATGCACCAGTTTAACTGGTGTTTGTGACTGCCTGCTTATCAGAAAAAGAATCATATTGTAACACATCCAATGCAAAGAATCATACTATAACATATCTAATGCACAAGGACCTCATACAGTCGTACTATCATTCACACGCTAACTGATGTGTGCAATGATCATGTAAGAAGGTCCAACTTCTCGCTCAATTGTTGTCTTTTCAACAATAGTATTATCAAGGTGACATTGATACTTATGTTTTACGGTCACTGTAAGAATTATTATCTTAGCCTCGAGATACATAATAATCTATTGACCCCGCCCCTATTATCATAACATTAAAGCATTTCTTGGTTTAAACTTTGGAGACACATTTAAGTGCATTGATGTTACTTGCTTTGTGCCCATTCAAGTGAATTGTATGTTAGTTGCTACTAGTAATATTCAACGGGTTTTTTCGAGTCACAACTAAAGGACGTTGTGGAACAGAATATCTAGAAGCAAGTATATTACTCATATAATATTATGGGATAGTGTCCATCTAACAGAAATAGAATGAAAGATATTTGTTGATCAAATTAGGCGGGATTTGGTGGCAAATATATTCTAAGAAAATCCAACACTGATCCAAGATATAAACCATTAGTGTAGAAATGCGGATTTCATCCATTACATACAAGGCAATTATGTTTATTACGTATTTACTTATGATCACAGTAGTTATGTAACCTTATGATTTGTGGTTTTCTCCTGCTTTTTATGGCAACCGGCTTTGCATGTGTTTTTGTTTACACCTCCATGTTTTTACTATAGTTCACATGTAATTAACGAGAATATATATTTGCTTACTTAATTTGTGCGTTAGGAACATATTAACTACTAAATAAAAAAAGAGAGAATAAAACACAAACATAATTATAAAACACTAATTATCGACATACAAACACAACATGCAGAAGCTAAACTTTATACATAAAGATGACAATGTCTATAAAAATATCATATACGAACTATTAAAACGTACATAAGACATAATTATATATAAAACAAAATTAAGAAACATAATAAAAACGAAAAAACAAAAAGATAAGCTATTTGTTTTTTAATAGATAAAAATACATTATTAAAAATTTAGAAAAAACATCGCGCGTGCACGAGCATTATAACTAATTTACTTTACGGTATTATAAAGGCTAACATACGAAGGTTGCTATGTTTGATGTTTCAACAATAATAGCATGCACCAAGACGCCAAGACCACTAACATCGTTTGAACGGACCACCTGAAACCCGTCCCTACAGTCTTCAATCAAAAAGGAGTATAACTCAATATCCATTTATCAAAGAATCTAATAAGTAATAACACTCTATGGACCACACTTTTAACACTTTGACGACACGTCTCTCAATATCAGCCGTTTCATTTGATATGATCCCACACAAACCTAGTTCCAATCACAGGTTAACACAGCAAGCATGTCAACCTGAAGTACTTCGACTATACACTCCCATGTTGAAGCGCTAGTTACAACATCAATCACAATCTCATTTGATAGTAGCAGCATCTCATTTCAACCGTCAATTCTAGCTTAACTGTTTATAAAATTAAACTATATACGGATATACCCTATCATTGTAGCAGCATCATATAGAATATAAAGGATTCTGTTTGTGAAACAAGAAAAAAAATATTACTAAAAGAAAACCATTTCTAAAAGTATGAAAATGGACCATCAAAGACGAGACAATAATAGCTGGCTAGCTTGGAATAGAATAGCAAAACCAAAGCATAGGTAACTAAGAAAACCCACTACAACTACAAAGTAGTACCAAGTTGTAGCATTATTTTGATTCCAATGTCAAACATTATATATGGTAAACATAAGAGAGATGTTATAGGGTTGCTATATGTGCTCACATCGATCAAGTAGTAGCATTATTTTGATTCCAATGTCAAACATTATATATGGTAAACATAAGAGAGATGTTATAGGATTGCTATATGTGCACACATCCTATAAGACCACTATAACAAAGATACATACATGTTATAAGGCATGTGAGTCCTTTTTATTTTTTTTATTTTTTTTTTCTCACCAAAAATACTCCATTCACTAACAAAAAAAAATACCTCATTCACTCAAAATAAATAAATAGATAAATCAATAAATAATAACCAGATAACACTCGCTATTTGCATGGCTATATGACGGATAACATGGCTATCGCCATCGGGGCAGTACCGGAGTCACTACTACAATCGACGGAATCCCCGTCGACATTTTCGTGTCCATCCCGTCGTCATGTCGACGGGGGTATATGATCCCGTCGACATGACGCCGGCATAATCTTGACGGGAGAGCCTCGTCGGGAACGACTCTCCCGTCGACATGTGTGGGACCCACACTTTTTTCAGTCAACAAAATTATAACGTGGGGGTTATATTCCCGTCGACAATGTCGACGGGACAATAACGTTAATTAATAAACTAATTAATCTTTGATTAATTATTTTTTATTTATACCGTCGACATGTCGACGGAAACATTAAATTTAATTTATTCATATACTGGTATTAGACTAAATTATTAAAATAATGCAATTGATACCGTCGACATTGTCAACGGTATATTATTTAGTTCGTTAAATGTTGTTTTCAATTCCCGTCGACATTGTCGACGGT
Organism: Artemisia annua; assembly: GCA_014162995.1. NCBI lineage: Eukaryota > Viridiplantae > Streptophyta > Magnoliopsida > Asterales > Asteraceae > Artemisia > Artemisia annua. The sequence goes on along the minus strand of LBNU01024860.1, from coordinate 30,783 downwards.
ATTATCATGATATACCAAAATATGGAAGCTGCCCAGCAGCAATTTTCCAGATTTTTTCCGGAAAAAATCTACCAAAACCTGTAACAACACTTGCAAATTATCCACTATTTTCAACTCTACAAAACACATATAATGCATATAACTCGACATCGGCTAAACACTTGCAAATTATCGCCCAAAACACCCTCAAAATGCATTAAAACATATCAAATCTACAAAACGGGGTGTGGTAATATCTAAACCTAGCTACCATATCAACAAATGTTCCAATATCCGCGACGTTCAAGTCGCCAAAAGGCCTAAACTACACGATGCTAACATAAGAGTCGTCAAAACATTGTTTCAAACATATATACAACACAAAT
>LBNU01024860.1:13462-29750 GCA_014162995.1 Artemisia annua | reverse complement strand
ATCAATTTTAAGTTCTTACCACTGCAGTGGGCGCTGTCAGTCAAACTAAAAGGGGGAGGTGGGTCACCGGCACCGTCACCACCGTGACCACGGGCGACTGCTGCCATCTGTAAAAGTACAAGTTAAATAACGTATAGAAATACATGAACAAATTAACATAAGCATGCAACGCTAATCACAACTTTTTTCGTTGTTAATAATTTCCCGTCGAAATGTCGACGGGAATATATAAGCGGGAAATTTTCGCGCCCAAGTTTTATCAATTATTGAGGTGGTAAATATTTATAATTATAATACCGTCGACATGTCGACGGGATTATGTGGGCCCAAAAAATTCAACGGAGACTGGTTCGGTCAAGCCTTGTTTTTGTCGTTTTTCGCCTTATGCCGTCGACATTGTGTCGTCGGGAATATTTTCGTCGCCTATTCTCCTATTTCTTGTAGTGATAAGTAGAAGAAAATCATAAAATATTTATCAGGAAATTAAAGTATCTAATATCTTAGAACATTCGGTATCGTTGAAGTTAGCACGCCAAATGCAAAAAAGGAAACGAATGGCACGCTAATGGTGGTACCGAGCATCACGCCAACCACAAGCCAAATGTGTTTGAGTTGGTGCAGCGGCTCACGCCATTTGTGATGTTTGTGTTTCTTTTTTATTTATTTTTTTGGTATTGTGAGCTAGGATACACGAAAACTGAAGTTGGTTGAAGAAAATGAAGAAAGAACTAGTTTTATGAAAGGTTTTTGAGGTTTTGGTGATGTTTTTTTAAGCAGGAAGATAATAGGGAGGATTGAGGAAGATGATGTCTTTGAGTTTTGGATACTGTGTATTTCTAAATATACGTGAAATAATAAGAAATAAAACCTATTTTGTTTTAACTCTTTATGGTTTTTCCGAACATTTTTTTATGATAGTGGCCCAGCCCAAAAATATAGTAACTATAAAAGTCTTTAAGTGAGAAATTATAATAATTGTTTAGATTTTATAATGTTATGTAACTTTTTTTTTAAGGCAATTTGTTATATACTAAAATATTATAAAACACATAGATATGTAGTCATGTATTGTAATTTTATCAATATATTTTTTTTTCTTCGAAATTTTATATTGTAATTTCACTTTATGTATTGTAATTTTAATTTATGTACTGTAATTTTAATTTGTGTTTAATAAAATGTGTTTGTTTTTATTAAATAAAATGAAATGAGAAAAAAGTGGGACCCAATAACGTGTTAGTGGTGTGTTATGAAGGAGGGGTGTTTGAGTGAATGATATGTTATTGGGAATGGATGATGTGGCGCTGAGGTGGCATACTAATAACGTGTTAATGGTATGCATGATACCCAACGCTCTTATATCACTAATATCGCATACGTATCACATATGTTGTTTACGTGATACATAGTGTCACATCAAACGGTCATGAGAATTTACAGACGTCCGCATTTATCGTACATCATTGTTTGCTATAATGTTTGAATCGTATGTAGCGATCTCCATCGTTAGTTAGTTTAGTATTGTAGTTTCCATTGTAAACTCAATGAAAGCACTTTTGAAACTTTATGTAAGAGAACGTGTATTGTGGAACATCTTTCATCAAAATTTCCTTTTGCAATGCGTCTAGCGAAGAGATCTCATAACAACCCAAAACTTGAGTAACACACTAGCCTGATTTACCTTGTATTCCATCTTTGTTTGTTAGACTAAAGAATAACCATGAGATCATGCTATCCCATGCTTAAGATGTTTCTCACTTTAGGGTATGAGAACCCTCATCACCTCAATGTCTCAAATAACATTGTCTTCTCCTGTAACCCATAATAACTGAGCCATTATAATGAAAATCAATGTTAATATATGGCGTGTTACGTGAAATGTTCATTGTGTGATGATGACATTGAAATGGAAAACCATGTGTTTGTTCATTGCAAGGATGAAGTAGACATATGAAGGAATTGAATATCCTAAAATGGTGTGTTATAATATGGACATTTTAATCCTAGATCTGCAAGCATTAATTCAATTAGTGTTGTATAAGGATGTGGTAGTCCTAACTTCTATTTGGTCTTTATGGCGCTTTAGAAACAATTGGGAATTTCTTCTCTAAGAGGCCTTCCAAAGATCTAAACTCTTATCTTTCAATTGGATTGTACGTAGATGTAGGAAATCTTTAAATTGGACAAGAAGTCTAAGATAACCTTGTAAGGTTTTGTTTCCACTTTGTTCAATTGTCTAGCTACTTGATAGTTTTAGTTCAGTTACAGTTTTAAATAAAAAAAAAAGAAATTAATTCGTGAACTAGAATCCTTTGAAAATCAACAAACTTGTAACTATGGTTTCATTACCCGTTTAAGAGTCGGAATATTTTCCTTCCATAAAAGCATCTTTCACAATACTCGGCACGTATTTATGTTTGAGACACTATATTAAACAAAAACAAATACAAAGATTCGCGCAAACCAAACTTGTAAGTTGTAACTATGGTTCATTCCTGTCTAAGAATCAAAAGATTTTCCTTCCAGAAAAGATATCACATATACATCTCTAAAACTAAACCAAATACCTTAAAAATCTACCGGATACTTCCCTTTTATACTAAATTTGTAAGATAAACTAGAGTACTAGACATGAAAGGAAAAAAGGAAAGAGAAAAGAAATATGAAATTATGAATGGGTGAATCCAAATAACACAATACAAAACAAATTACGAAAAGAAACAAGTGGACCATACAAACCCAGGCCAGTTGTTTAGCAAGGTACCAGTTCCTTTTTCGTATTACTAAGCCATCAATAATCCAAGTGACATTTTAGCCCATCATGGCATTATGGGTGTGTTCCTCAATACATGTACAACTATAAAATTCCGGTAAACTAAATTTGTATTTTTTATTATTATTTTTTTTAACAGCGAGTTAGTAGTTAGTGATTCGAGCCCACAGTGACATCCAATTGGGCAGTATGCAAGCATCAAACCTTTCTCCTTAGAGGATAAACCCCACTCCTGATTCTATTTTTTCAGGCCCCTGAAGGTCCATGGTGAGACTCGAACCTGAGACCTCTCCAACGATACCTCCCCAAAGTTACCCTTGGTGGCCAACTGAGCTAGCCCAGTTGGTTAACTAAATTTGTATTTATTCGGGTTATTTAGAGAAATATTTGGTATAACTAAAAACATGTTTAATTGTATACATAAAATTGTGTGACTAATTTTTTAGATTATGAATAAGCATCAAGTTCTTCTTAATTTAATAAACATCAAGTTTCCATGTTTAAATGTATAAAAAAATGTCACGAGGGCACTTGTTAGACAATCTCATAAAAAAAAAAAAGATGTTTGGTACATCTTAAGTAGTTCAAATCATTCAAACAAAAACAATAAATCATATTTGAATGACTAAAACTGATTATTATTGGTGAGTGAGGATGACCCGAGAGTTTATAGCCAGTATAAAATTTATCCCTTGTTTTTAAACATAGTTGCTCTAGAAAAGCTACTTCTTTTTAATAGAAGTAGTCCGAAAACTATTGAATCATGTTTTAAACATTATATTAGTGTTTAATAGCATAATATAATTTTTGAAAAAAAATACGCGGCATCATTATATATAATCCCGTTTATTTATTTCCGTCTCACATTATCTTGTGGGGTCGTACATTTATTTTGATATTTATATTATTGTTAATAATAATTTTAGCCGTATATAATTTTTAAACATGCGTACGCGCGGGTTAAACTTATAAAAAAAATTGCATGAGTTCTTATTAAATGCGGAAAAAAATCCATATATACTTAGGGCTTGTTTGTTTAGTTTTTTAAATAAGTCATGTTTAACTAAGAGACGACTTAATGCAGACAACCTCAGTTTTATTACTTATTATTTTCAGTTATCTTTTTCTATTAAGTCACAAACAAACATTTTTCATATGACTTAACTAATTCAGTTTTTTTCATATTAAGTCAATTAAGTCGAAATCAAACACTCCCTTACTCAATCTCATAAAGAGAAATAAGATAAGCCACTCGTGTATATACAATTTCGTGTATTTAATTACATACGACAGTATCTCGTCTTCTATTTTAATATTTATAATTTCGCGCACATACATTAAATTAATATATAATGATCATAATATTAATATATAACAACATTTATTTATTAATTCTATAAAAGAAATATAGAATGTCTAGAAGATATATAATTTAGACGGTATTTTATTAAATTTATAAAATTATTTAAAAAAAAACTGATAAGTTTACTAAAATACAAATAATTTATTTAAAATTTAACCAACTAAAGTTTTATTAATTGCCCCCTAATTTAGTTCTATTTTCTAAAAAAATCGACGTGTGTGCTTTCATAAATATTTGTTTTGTTGCTATAAGAAAAATGCCTTTTAGCAATGTTTTTTTAAAGTCGCAAATCAACGACACTTAGCGACGCCAACTTGGTTAATGTCACAAAATGTGTTGCAAAATAAGTTAGAATTTGTTTTCAAAATATATTGTCGCAAATTGTATCACAAATTATGTCGCATTCTGCGGCATGTAAATTGCAAGCGAACTCGCTAATTTGGCGACATCCAAATAGATGTTGCTAAATGAATTGATAACTTGCGACTTTTCAAGAACGTGTCGCTATTTGTGTCGCAATTGAACAACTTTATATATGTTCTATATTCCCTCCATAACATGTATAAATAAAAGAAATTTAGAAACCATTATTTCAATTTCGCAAATATACATGTAAAGATGAGATAATACTCGTAATAAGTTCATGCTAGTCATAACAACATACATTGCTTGCTTAGTTGCTTATAGTCAATGGCGGAGCTAGAAAAAATTTCTTGGGAGGGTCGAAACAATTTTTTTTTCAGAAAGTACATTAGATGGGAGGGCCGAGATGGAAAAAATAAAATTAACACACGAAATCACGAAAAATACACTAACGGCCTTAGGCCTAGGGGGCCGGGACCTTTCCCGGTCCCTTAATAGCTCCGCCCATGCTTATAGTTAAAAAAAAAATAACAAACTAGGCAATATAAATTTTATGCTAAAAGTGAAGATTGACGATAATTTAGGGGTGATCTATGAAACAACGACATAAGTTGCGACTTGAAATATAGATGTCGCAGTTTTACTGCTACGCGTTATGAGAAGTCATTATACATGTCGCTATTATTAGTGACATATTTAACAAGTCACAAAAATCTGCGATAAGTTTATAGCGACACATAATTTGAAGTTGCTATGTACGTCACTAGCATAAAATACATTACTAAACATGTCGATAAAGGTGACGCTAAAAGGAGTTTTTCTTGTAGTGAAATAAGATGTGTTTGACCAAACTTAAGCGAATTTAGACTTTTATTAGCTGATATCAAGATTATCAAAACTACGATCCTGATCGTAGGATCGTATGATCCAAAATATAAAAAGCGAGCATGATCGTAGTAGGATCTTAATTTTATCAGGATCGGTCTAAGATCGTAGGATCGCATGCAGGATCGTAGGATCGTAAACGATCCGATCCTACCACAAGCCTATATTTTTAAGTCAAGTGGAGCAAGATTGGTGTAGGATCGCACACAGAATCGTAGGATCGTAAACAATCCGATTCTACTAGAAGCTCATGTTTCTTAATATTCTACTACTACGGTACTTGAAAATATAACTTTTTCTTTTATCACCCAATTTGATTCATTTATAATATAATTATATAGAAATATATATAAGTATAAAACTACAACTCTTATACAAAAATGTATACATTTTCATAGGATCTTACGATCCCGATCCGATCATACGATTACGATCTTGTGAAGTCAAAAACGATTCTAGGTAGGATCCCGATCCTGACAACCTTGGCTGACATGAATGTTTTATTTCGCTTATGTGAAAGTCAAACTCTCTCATGTGTCCAATAAAATTTTTTCAAAACGTTGATTTCTGATTTTGTATGATATCTTATTATGTAACAGATTCTTGTCGTTGTTCGTTTGTGACATTCAAATAGTGTGTAAGACTGTAAATCGAAATATTTTTACGATTAAGCTAAAGCAAACAAAATTCTTTCAATAATATTTTGATTCTTATTAGCAACTTTTATAACTCGATGCACAACAAAAGAAATTCACAACATCGCGCAAGTTCGCAAGTTCCGTATTAAACTCGTTAATACACAATAAACAACCAAGAAAATCTATCTTCTAACATAGATAAAGAAAATGGTTAGAAAATAAAAAGAGGGTCCGCCATCAAACTAAGGTTAAAGTGAAGCATGTGTTGATGGTCCTTCAATCATTACTAACACATCTCAAAACAATAATCTAAAATTTTCTAGATTTACACACGATAACACTCCATTAAGCCGTAAGAAAAAGTTACACCCTTTACTCATTTTTAAGATTATTACTAAATCACCACAAACAACATCAAGATTCAATTATAAGAACAAACAACTAATTATAAGTTTTATGTAAAATCATAAACTTAACTCATTATAAGATTGTTGGACTGGTTTTGTGTTTTTTGTTTTAGTAGTATCATGAGTTGAGCCTTTTGACACTCCAATTTCGAACCTAAATGCTTACTTCTCGACCCGATTGCTTTAACCACTCGTGGAAACTCGACGAAGCCTCGAATTCCACGCTTTATGTGTGGGTTTTCGGGCTCTAGTGCCACCTTTCTTCCATTCAGTTTAACCAAACTCCGAGATATTACACCGTGCTTGTGCTCTTCCTCTTGTTCGTGATGATCATGGTCGCCGTTATCATACTTGTGGATCATTTTGGTTTCCAATTCTGAAATCTTTTCTTCTAGCACGAATTTAGCATCACTAAGCTTCATTTGAACCCTTTCTTCCCTTAATACTTCAGCCACACGTAACATCTTTCTTTCCTCTTCAATGTCCATCTTCAACCTACTCATTTCCGCCTTACTCGATGTTAATTCACCTGCAAGTTCTTCACATACTTTCTCTAATGCTTCTCTTTCTTTCCTCTCTCCATGCACTTCCTTGGTTAACATCTTGCTCAAAGACTCAGCCTTTTTACGTGCTTTACGCTCATATTCGAGTTGTGCTTTGAGCTCATTAATCTGTGCATTAGCAGTGTCAAGCTCGGAAGCCATGAATGGTTTAATGAAGGTTAGATCACAAAAAGAGGCAGCAATCTTGCGCGTTGAAACGGGTAGATTTATAAGATGGAGTTGCTTTTTTTGATCTTCTTGCTCTTGTACTTCTTGCTTTTGGTTTTCTTGATTATGATAGTTGTTTTGAGGATTAGTATAGTATGGATTTTCGTACAATTTCCAGGTTGGTGATGGGGTAGGTGTAAGGGTGGTGAAAGAATGTTTCTTTTCATGGAATGTGGTTGTTCTTGTATTGATCATCATCATCGTTATCATCAACTTCTCTTGCACCAACATTCTTTTCTTATGTAAGATAGTAAAATAGTACCTTTTTCTTAATATTTTGAGTTAATACATATTAAAAATAAAATGTTGCTTTTGTGCCTGGCTAGTTAGCTTTTTTGTGTATGCTTTATGATGGAGTGAAGGTATGAGGGACCTATGTGATGAATGGATTGGGATCGTAAAAAGGAGACATCACATGCCGTTCTTCTTTATTTAATCACACACTCATTCGTCATCATGCAGTATCGGATTCAGAAAATCTCTAACGATACTTTTCTATATATGTTCGTACCTTGTCTACTCTGTCATGGCTATACTGACGTAGAACGAGAGCGTGAATAAAACCCTAAGACGGGTTAATCAAAATCACAAAGATTTAAAGACTAAAAATAAAGAATATATTGATAAATGAATGACTAAACAATGAACTCAAGCTCTATATTTATAGGAAAGTAAAACTTGAGGGAAAAATAATTAAAACTAAGCAAAAACCGACATAAACTATTAATTGAAATTTCAGCTATCGAGCTTTCTACAACATAGAGAGGTTTTTCCCTCTACGGCGTAAAGAGGTTTGACGAGTGAAAAAAAAAAAAAAAAAAAAAAAAAAAAAAAAAAAAACCCCTTATTCAAGAGCTCTACGGCATAGGAAGACAAACGCCTCTACACCGTAGAAAACCTAAGAAAAAAAAGTAGCTTCTAAGATGTAAACGTGGAATCCATCTACGCCATAGAGAAAATCAAGCTAGATTTTCTTGATTCAGGTCCTCTTGCCGTGCTTCAATTGCTCCATGTACTGTGCAGCCAGTTCTTTCATCTTGTCCTTACCATTCCCCCTCACTTTTAGAAGAACTCATCCTTGAGTTCTCATTTTCGGTGTGAAATTCATAAATATCGGAAACATTAAGGGGGCGTTTGGTTCACAGAATGTTTTAGAAAGAACTGTAATCTTTGGAAGGAATTGTAATTTGATGTAATTGTAATTTAAGGAATTGAAGTGTGTTGTAATTGTAATGTGTTGTAATTTTAATTGATTAAATCTGTCGATGTGTTTGGTTGACTCGCAACATAATGGAATTAAGTTTTTTTTATAAAACTTAAAAAGTTAATATAATAATAATTAAAATAATATAATAATAAATAATAACAATAATAATAATAATAATAATAATAATAATAAAAAATAATAAGATAAAAAATAATATAATAATAATAATAATAATAATATAAAATATTAATAATAAAATAATAATAATAATAATAAAATAATAATATTTAAATAATAATAATAATAGTAATAATATTTTATTATTATTATTATTATTATTATTATTATTATTATTTTATTAATATTTTATTATTATTATTAATATTTTATTATTATTATTTTATTATTATTATTATTATTATTATTATTATTATTATTATTATTATTATTATTATTATTATTATTATTATTTTATTATTAATATTATTATTTTAATATAATAATAATAATAATAATAATAATAATAATAATAATAATAATAATAATAATAATAATAATAATACTGATGTTTTAAAGTATACAAATTCTGAATTACAACGTAATTCAAAACTTTCCATCCAACTTCCTATGTAATCTGGATTCCTTCACTTGTTGTAATTGGAGTGACTGATTTACAATTACAATGCAAACCAAACAGTCACCGTAATGTAATCCGAATTACAATTCCTTCCACTCTGCCAACCAAACATGATTGGTATGTAATTCAGATTACAATTACAACGGATTACAATGAATTACAACGAATCAAACGCCCCCTAAAAGTCTTTGAAATACTCATGGTATTTGGCAAATCTACCATATGAGCATTATGATTTATTTTTCAAAGAATCTTGTATGGACAATACTTCTTTTATTGGAGCTTGCTATAAGTACCTACTAGAAAACACTCTTTTCGAAGAAACACAGTTACCTTGTCACCTTCTTTGAACAACATGACTCGACGATGTTTATCTGTAATAGCCTTGTACTTAGCATTTAACTCAACAATTTTAACCACAAAACTTTATGCGTAGCTTAAACCTCTTCCACCATCTTGTTTATTTGAACATTATTCTTGCTCGGTAAATCAATTAAATCCACCACTTGATTTTATGGTGTCTTGTAATCACCTTAAAATGGTGAAAACCTTGTTGAACTATGAACCGCACTATTGTAAGAAAACGCGGCTTGAGATAAGGACACATCCTATAGCTTAGGATTTTCTCCACACACAATGTATCATATATCCCAAGGTGCGATTAACCACTTTAGTTTGACCATCCGTTTGAGGATGAGCAGTACTAAAGTTCAAAGATGTTCCTAAACGCCTCCAAAGTGTCAACCAAAAGTGATCAACTTTGAAACTCCATGCAAATGAATCACTTCTTGAAAGTGTAACCTTACAATATGTGTCTTGTCCGAAGTCTTCTTACAGGGAATAAAGTCCTCATTGAATACGAGGAAGCACAAGTACAAAATCCATAGAAATATCAACCCAAAGACTATCGGGTACGGGTACTGGCATATAAAGACCCGTATTTTCTGCTTCACCCTTCCCTTCTTGACATGCAACACACTATCGTATAAATGCCCTAACATCCCTCCTCAATTAAGGCCAATAAAATCTCTTTTCCATAGAAGAAATAGTCTTGTCATACCCCAAATGAGCACTTAATCCTCCTGCATGCACCTCTTTAATCAATTAACTTCTAAGAGAAGTATTAGGAATACATAAACGATTCCTTTAAACAAGTAACCATCAAGAACAAGAAAATCATCTCGATGTTGCTTGGTTTCAATCACCTCTCAAATATCACGAAAATCTTTATCATTTACATATAAACCTCTAACCGACTCAAAACCCACAAGATCGTTACTAATAGTAACTAAAAGAGTGGTTTTCCTACTCAAAGCATGCGCTACTTTGTACTTACACCCGAATTATATTTAATCACATAATTAAACTTTTCCAAGAAACTCACCCACCATGCATGTATTTTATTCAAGTGTCTTTTGGTTTGAAAATATTTAAGAGCTTGGTGATCCGAATAGACGAAAAACCCTTGTGGAATCAAATAATGCTTCCACTTCTTCATAGCTTGAACAACTGCATACAACTCTTGCTCATAAGTCGACCATTTTTGTCGAGCTTCATTCAACTTTTCGCTATGAAACGTCATGGGCCTACCCTCGTGTGACAAAATAGCTCCAATCCCGGTTCTAGAAGCATCATATTCTAATTCAAAAACTTTGTCAAAAGTCGGAAGAAAAAGTACAAGCGTGGTTGTCAATTTTTCTTTGGTCACCTTGAAGCTTTCTTCCTCCTCCTTGGTCCACCTGAATGGACTTTTCTGTAGAACCGTAGGGGGGGGGGGGGTGAATACGGTTTCTCCGGCTTCTAGAACGTTTAAAAACTTTAAGCCTCGAAGATAACCAAGTAGTCTAAGTAAGAACAACCACACACACAATCACAACCACAAGTATATAAAGCGAGTATAGAGACACCACGATATATACTGGTTCGGGATGGGGGGTTTATACCATCCGTACGTCCAGTTGCGAATCCACGACACGATACTATTCCACTAGTATAATCCTTTCGGTGGACTACAAACCGTTACAATTTACAACACCGATATTCACCAATATCGATGCTCACAAAGAAGGAGTTANACTTTAAGCCTCGAAGATAACCAAGTAGTCTAAGTAAGAACAACCACACACACAATCACAACCACAAGTATATAAAGCGAGTATAGAGACACCACGATATATACTGGTTCGGGATGGGGGGTTTATACCATCCGTACGTCCAGTTGCGAATCCACGACACGATACTATTCCACTAGTATAATCCTTTCGGTGGACTACAAACCGTTACAATTTACAACACCGATATTCACCAATATCGATGCTCACAAAGAAGGAGTTACTCCCCAACGGTATTCCGCCCTCGGAAACCACGCAAAAGAATCTTGCGATTCGACTTCACCTAAGGGTCACCAAGACCACTACCAAGACTTCCCACCGGAAGTATCAAACCCCAACTAGATCCCCAATGATCTAGGCTTGGTCACCAAGACACAAGACTTCCCTTATAAAGAAATGAATGACTGAATATAATTTTGTTCAACCAAGCCCTAACCTATCCTAGAGACTCGATTGTAGTAGAAAGGGTAAAGATAAGAAGACCCTCAACACAATCACAAGAGTGGATTAGGTTCTTGAGATTCTTCCCTTGCAAAGAGATGTGTTCTTTCAAAGATGTTAGTGTGTTTTACTAAGAACACAAGAGAGAATTAGAGAGATTAGAGAGAAAGAATGTAAAGAGAAAGAATAATGGCAAGGGTTAAGGAATACAAGAGGCAAGGGGGGTATTTATAGGCCAAGACCCAAACTTGGGAAAAATTTACCGAGGCTGGCGCGTCACCCACGCGTCAACACGTGGGCAGCGCGCCAGGAACTCTGTTGTATATTTTTCCCAAGTGTTGGGTGTTGGATCTTATAAATACCTATCCTTGCTAAACCCCCAATTGTACTTCACACAAAACCTTAACATTAATCAATCTAAGGTTTACCAACTCAAATAGCCAATTTGGAAAATGTTTTGTGAAGTGTTTATTAGAAAACCAAATACCAAGGGTAGAAGAGTAGAAAGGGTAATTTGGTAGGGGTAGAATTGGTATTCCTCACATGGCATAATAGAGAAGAGAATATGCCATGGGATATTCCTCACTAGGGAAGAGTGAGAGAGGTTGGGTTAATAAGTAACCATGGTTAGGTTAGTAGAGTGTGTAGAGAAAAAACCATGGTTAGGTTAAAGGGTATATCCAAGGGAATATTCCATCCTTGGTGTGGTTAAGAGTTAACTAAGGTTAAGTGTAGAGAACTAACCATAGTTGGGTTAGGAGAACCATGGTTGGGTTAAGAGAGAATATCCAAAGGAAGACTCCTTTCTTGGAGAGAAAGTGTGGATGTTGGTGAAAAGGTTAGGATGTGAAAGGGTGTAAGGAATATAAGGGTTGGATTGTGTGTGTGTAAGGGAATTTGTAAGTAAGGATGTAATGGGGAGCCTTGTGTGTGTAGAAGGTGGAATGGTTGTGAGTAATGTGTGTATTTTGAATGTAAAGGTATTGGGAGTGTAGAAAATATGTTGTATAAGGATGTGATGTGTAAGGTATGAGTTGTATGTATAAGAGATGTGTAAGGTTGAGGTGATGGGGAGCCTTGTATGTGTGAAGAGAGGTATGTGAGTGAAGTGTGTGTATTTTGAAAACAAAGGTGTGTGTATGTGAGTATGTAGAAAAGAGTGTATATGTGTATAGGGAAGTGTATGTATGAGTGTATAAGAAAGGTGTATGGAAAGTTGGTAAAATGAAGGAATATTGTGTGGGAGTTTGTGTGGAGACAAGAGTACACTTTGTATAAGATGTGTAAGGAATATTATAATAGTGAAAAGATGGGGAGCCTTGTGTGTGTATTTGGGAGAGTATGTGAGTGAAGTGTGTGTATTTTGAAAATAAAGGTGTGTGTAGAAAAGAGTGTGTTAATACAATTATCGCCTAAAAACGTTATTTATATTTTACGATCTTTGCTAAGTTTTGTTAACGACAAAGTGTAAACTTTAGTTTTTAGTAAAACATAATTTGAGTTTAAAGACTTACATAATTAGACATTTGCTACATTTACATTTCATATAAAACACAACATTTTTATATTTCTTAGAATAGAAATGTCACCTCCCATTTATGGTAAGTTTGTGTCAAACACATCAATATACATTTAAGGAAAGATTGTGTGTTTGACTCACCATAAGTCTTCTTACACAAGTATGTGTTTGACTAGAAATAAGTTGATGTGACTTTGGTTGGTTTGGAATGATTTATTGCAAAACTTACTGTCAGACCTGGCGGAACCTTGGAGGTACACGGGCGGAACCCATCTGAGGGTTCCGCCGTATCCGCCAGAGCTGCTGAAAGTCTTGCTATAAATACCAAGCCATTTGTTAGATTTTTCCTTCATCACTTCTCATTATATTTTACACATACATCATTCATCTAACTTATTAATATTGTCACGTGTGTGAAGTTCTCTTGTAGCAAAGAAGTTCACAAGTTCATATAAAAGTTAAAAGTACTCAACACAACGTTGCAAGACTTGTTAGCTTAACATTGTATAGACCTCGTGTAGTTTATACTTCATTTGATTGTGTATATTCAAGTTGTGATCGGTTAGTATTTTAGGCCTTAAACTACATAGTGTGACGAGAGTTGTTGTACCCTTGTAAAAGAACTAACGGGAGTGGTTGTACCCTTGTAAAAGAACTCGACATCTAGCTTAGTGTCGGTAATCGTGTAAGCGACGTGTAAGGTTTTCTCCGCCGGTGAAAGGAGCTTGTTGACTAGTGATAGAAACTCTCGAGTTGGATACTCGGGGCGTGGACGTAGGGCAAGGAAAAAGAGTCCTTGTAGCCGAACCACGATAAATACTCGTGTTGTGGTTTGATCGTTTCTTTCTTTATACTTGCATATTATATATTGTCTTTGAGTTTATATCTTTGATTAAACGGAAAGTTTCAAATGATAACTAAACGAAAAACCGGTAAAACTATTCAACCCCCCTTCTAGTTTTCCACAATTGGCATCAAGAGCTACGTTACTCAAGTTTTTAAAATATATTTTGTTTTAAAACTTGAAACGATCCATGGATTTTGAAAATTACAAAGAAGGGCAATCTATGCAAAGACCACCACTTTTTGAAGCAAATGGTTTTATATATTGGAAAAACCGATTTGAAACTTACGTGAAATCTAAAGATATAGATTTATGGTATATAATCATTGATGGTGATAATGTAGCTACGAATACTAAAGATGAAGATCAAAAGAAATTGATTGCTAAAAATAATGAAGCTAAAATGATGCTTTACAATGCTTTGCCTAAGAAAGAATATGAAAGAGTCTTTATGTGTAAAACCGCCAAAGAAATTTGGCAATCTTTAATAGTCACTCATCAAGGAAACTCACAAGTTAAGGATAACAAAATTGATCTTCTCGTTCAACAATATGAACAATTTGTTATTCCCGAAGATGAGATTATTGATAGTGCATTTGCTAGGTCTAACACTATTATTACTTCACTTAAAGCACTTGATGAATCTTTTTGTAGCAAGAATTTTGTCAGGAAATTCCTTAGAGCACTCCATCCGAAGTGGAGAGCAAAAGTGACGGCAATTGAAGAATCCAAGGATCTTTCAAGCATCTCACTTGACGAGCTAATTGGAAACCTCAAAGTTCATGAAATGGTAATGGAAAAAGATTCGGAAATAGTTAAAGGCAAGAAAGAAAAGGTTAAGTCCATTGCCTTGAAAGCTAGAGTCCAATCAAGTGATGATGAAGAATCTAGTTTGGATAGTGATGATGAAGAATATGCCATGGCCGTTAGAGACTTCAAGAAGTTCTTTCGTAGACGAGGGAAGTTTGTAAGGCAACCTAAAGATGACAAGAAAACCTTCCGAAAAGATCGTGATGATAAGAAAGGAAAGGTTGAAAGGAAATGCTTTAGGTGTGGAGACACAAGTCATCTCATAGGAGAATGTCCAAAACCACCCAAAAGCAAGTCTCAACAAGCTTTTGTAAGTGGTGCTTGGAGTGACTATGAAGAAGATGACGATGAGCCAAAGAATGATGAAATTACTCTCATGGCTCATGACTCAAATGAGGTGTGCCTCAAAGTATGTTTGGAACCGCATGAATGGATTAAAGATTGCGGCTGTTCAAGGCACATGACGGGTAACAAAAGCCTCTTCTCAACATATCACAAATGTGATGGAGGTAATGTTACGTTTGGTAGTAAAGCTAAAAGCAAAATCATCGGAAAAGGTACAATCTCTCACGACTCTCTTTTTATAGATGATGTAGCTCATGTTGATAACTTAGGTTTTAATCTCCTTAGTATTAGTCAACTTTCCCGTAACAAGTATAACGTCCTTTTTAGTGAAAATGGAAGTAAAATTCTTAAAGATGGCATAACCATAGCCAAAGGTGTTCTTAAGAACAACATGTATGTCATGAAGATGGATCAAACATCTAGAGACAAACTTTGTCTTACTTCATTAGATGAATCTTCAACTTTATGGCATAGACGTTTAGGACACGCTAACATGAGACTTATACAAAACCTCTCCTCCAAAGACCTAGTTCGAAACCTACCTAAGTTGAAATATGACCAACACTTTTGTGACGCTTGCAAAGTCGGGAAACAAGTCCATAGTAGCCATAAGGCTAAAAACTTGGTTTCTACATCTAGGTGTTTAGAACTTTTGCATATGGATTTGTTCGGTCCATCCGCTATACAAAGTTATGGAGGTAACTTCTATACTTTGGTAATAGTAGATGATTATTCAAGATATACTTGGACAAAATTTTTGAAAAGTAAAAACGAAGCTTTTAATCAATTTGAAATTCTAAGTAAGAAAATTCAAAATCAAGTAGGAACTTGCATTGTGTCTATTAAAATGGATCATGGTCATGAATTTGATAATGAACTTCAATTTAGAGACTTTTATGATAAAAATGGAATAACTCATAATTTTTCGGCTCCACGAACCCCTCAATCTAATGGTGTAGTAGAACGTAGAAACCGAACACTTCAAGAGATGAGTAGAACAATGCTTAATGAACAAAATATTCCACAAAAGTTTTGGTGTAACGCCGTTGACACATCAACTTATATTTTAAATCGTGTCTTAATAAGACCATTTTTAAACAAAACTCCATACGAACTTTATAAAGGTAAAAAGCCTACACAAGGTTATTTTAGAGTATTTGGGAGTAAATGTTTTA
>LBNU01024859.1:30546-49931 GCA_014162995.1 Artemisia annua | reverse complement strand
ATCTTAAAATAGTTTAGTAAGGTCAAACTTAGATGTTGGCCATTTCGACTTGTTAAATGTGGTAACGGAACTTACAACTCAAAGTTATTAGTGTGTGGGAGGCATTATTGTTCTAAAAATGCATCATTTCTAGACCATGTATGTTCATAGAAGATCTGTGCATCTCTATTGTAGCAACAAGGAGCTGGATTCAAATTTGGAGGGCTGTCAACAAAGTCATGCAAATTTACTAAGTTCAAAATGTAAAGAAAAAGCTTGTTCGACTGTCTTTGATTCAACTTTAATAATATGCAATCCTTATGATCATTGCCAATATTTCATACATTTCTTGGGAGGAATTCCTTGAAGTTTTTCAACTCATTGATATATGTAATAGATATAGTAGTAAATGATGATTGCAAATGGAATTTATGATGTGGTCAAAATGGAGCAAAATATGAAGAATGTTTAAAGGGGGTTGAATTCTTTTTTCTTTTTTTTTTTTCTTTTTTTTTTTTTTTTAGTTTGTAATACTTACGGTGTTTAATTATGCTTACAAAACTATTATTTGGTTTCCAACCCTACACTTGCAAGCAATGTATTATCATGTAAACCTGACCAATGAATATGTAAGCATTGCCATACCGTATATACTCTAATATATAATTGTTTGATATGTTGTACATTATATAATATTTTGGTAACACAAAATGAACCGACTACACACATATATCTAAAAATTGAACGGCCAACATTGTTTATTTGTTCGAGAACTCTTTCAATTTGTTGTGCACATTTTCACTTATTGTTAAAGATTCTTTGCTTCAACTATCTAACAAGATTGTAAACGTCAACTTCTTTTGTTGTTTAATTTGTGAATTTTTATTTTTATTCATACACTGTATATAGATAAGCGTAGATGCACAATTAATCAGATTAAAAGAATTGGATATGGGTTCTTATGGAATGTGTGTGAAAAGGTGTGTTTTTATTAACAAGTCTATTTCATAATTTTATAAGCCACCCGTGATTTATCAGGTTTATAGGCTAGCTATATATGAATATACAAGATGGGATATATTGAGAAGGGTTTTTAAAATGAGAAGGTAGGGAGGATTGTGGGAGTGGACATGGATGTCACTTTGCACATCATCATGACCACATTAATATATATATAATAGTAGTATAATATATATTTATAATACGTATATAGTATACTATATAATATATATATATATATCTATATATAATATATATTATATAAAGTGTGGTTAGTGTAAAAGTAACTTAAGAATAAAATTATAAGAAGGCTATCAACCATTGATTGTTTCATTTATTTGTTAAACTTATGTCATGAGACATTTTGACGGTATAAAATGTAAATATTATTACTAAAAATGGACTAGTTGTACATGCATAAGGATAGCAAAGTCATTAAAATAAATCCATTAATACCATTTATACATTGGTTGGACACATTTTATTAGAATTGATGACACACTAAATGTTCATTAAAAACGTTATGTTTTTATTCAAAAATAATTTCAGCCATATTACATTGTTGTAGACATGAACAGAATCCACTGTTATCTTTTTATCTTTTCTCTTTATTGTTCTAAAAATAATTTCAAATATTAAAAATTGAACATTAATAAATCATTGTACACATTTTATTAAATTGACACACTTTATAGATTTGAACATATTTTATTAACATTTATGGTGACACACTAATTTTTTATACTTTATTTATGATCACACAAAATTTGCTTTCTTAGCATAAACTAGTGACACTAATTTTTTTGACACATTTGTAATGTCATACTAAATTCCTGATATTTATATACGTGACACACTTAAAATTTTAGTTAATTCGTATGACACACTAAATTCTTTTGATACGTTTATAATGAGACACATTAATTCTATGACATTTTTAGTGGACAATAAATTCTTTTGACACACTTAGTTTTATTAAGTACATTAACATTAATAAAATTTTACACAAAAATATAAAATCTTTAAAAGTTAACTTACGCACAACAAAAATCCAAATTTGCGATGCATTAATTGTAACATCACACTCAAACACAAAATAGCTAAGCATTGAAAGAAAACTTACGTTAATGACAAATGAGACATAATAGGTGTTTAAGAGGTTAAAATAAGGAGTGGTAAATGTCTTAAATACCCTTATTATTAAATGCACCAATTCTTACACTTTTAACCCATTTTATCATTTACCCAAATATTACTTTTGTTATATATATAATACTTATATATATATATATATTATATAGTATATATATATTATATATATATATATATATTTATATATATATATATATATATATATATATAGTATATATAGGTAGGGTTATAATAAAAAGTCTCTTAAAATAAAAATCCTAGGAAGGCGAATTTTGGTGCCATTCACAGTGTATAAGTTGTACTGACATCACATTTTTAAGTCTACTGCATCACAGTTTAAATTTAGTGCATCACAGTACTGCACACACAGCTATAAAATATTGATACATCACAGTTAGTGGCATTGCAGTTAAAGTTACTGCATCAGATTTTTAAGTCCACTGAATCATAGTATAAATTTAGGTGCATCAGAGGACTTTTTATTCTTTTTATTTTAAGACCCTTTTTATTTAACCCAACCACTTATATTATAGATATATATATATATGTAGTAATATATAATATATTAAATATATATATATATATATATATATATATATATATATATATATATATATATATATATATATATATATATGCAGTTTTTGAGCTTTTGAAATGATATATATGCAATTATAAATTTAAGTTAAATATATACGCAATTTTGAACTCTAAGAAGGATATATATGCAGTTTCCCCCAAAAATATATGCCATTTAGTTAATTAACTTTCTTGACATATATTGAAGATTTATTAGTTGTAATTAATCTCTATATGCTTTATAAAGGCATTCACTATAGTAGTTTACAAAAAGTTTTATAAAATGATAAAGAGGTCTAACCACTTGTAAACCATAGTGAAAAAGGTTTATAAATAGGCCAAGAATGAATAGGTCTAATATATCAAACCTCTTTATAATTAAATGCTTTTGGATTATATATGATATTTATAAAGCTTTATGAGGTTTATATATATTGAAGATAGGTCTATAAAACAAAAAGCTTTATAAATTAATTTCATAATAAAATTATAAACCTTTATATAAGTTTAACATAATAAACACTCTAAGTTAGTAATAAACATAAATTGTTTCACAAATTTCAACATATAAGATTTTCAAAAGTAACAAGGAAAATTTGAAATTTTGTTGAAACATATGAAAGTATATAGAATTGTTTAGAGAAAAAAGATAAAAATAAATAAATAAAACCCTCTCTCCTAAATTATTACCCTTACTTGAAATTGATATCACAAACTTAATGAAGACATTAATTAAGTAGTGAAGGGTAAATTGTCATTCTGGTAAAAAGTAAGAAAGAAAACACAGTAATAAATATGTTTTTCTTAAAATGTGTGTTCTTTTTTGTCATGGACAATTATTTTGAGACGTAGAGAATCTATGATCTAATATTTATTACCAGTGTTTTAAAACCCGGTTTTTAATTGACTCGGTCGAGTCACCGGATCTCCAGGTTACCAGTTCAACAGTCAGGTCGAACCAATTCTGTACATATATATATATATATATATATATATATATATATATATATATATATATATATATATATATATATATATATATATATATATATATATATATATATATATATATATATGTATATATATATATATATACTTTTCATAACATCTTTGATACAGTAGATTTGTGCAATTTTGATCTTACATTCGATCGAACATATAAAAATGAGACGACTCATTTGGGTTGCAGTCTTTAATTTCCATATTTACAATGTTAAAAAAATAGAAAAATTTATAGTTCTAATTTGCAATAGATTTATAGTTTTTGGTTTTTAAAAATGAGATAGCTCTATGGTGTTTTTAGAATCCAGACTTTATTAATAAAATTTTTAAATCAAGCAAATATAAGACCAACATTAGTTTATAACTCTAATTTGTTGTTTTATCAAAACTTAACTATATGAGTCTCCGTCACTTTAACTTTTCAATTTAACAGTAAACTTTTCGAATTAAAATATGTTTTTTTTTACAAATATTGAACTTAGCGTAACACAAATTTTGAATTTAACTGTCAGAGTTATGGATAGCTAGTTATGTCCAATATAGTTTCTTATGTTGTATTAGAGATTCTTTATATCTTAGTTGTATTGTTTGTTAGTATAAAAGAAGGATAAATATGTCTATTCCTTCTTAGATTGAAGTAATTTGTTTGTTAATTAATACACATTTAACTTATCCACTCAAAAATAAATGAATAAATAAATAAAAAATTGAGTTTAGCAAAAACGAAATGACAAACGGGTTTTGTCAGTTTTAGAGGGAAAAAAAGTTTTTTTTTGTTTAAAAAAGAACAAAAGTTATGATCTGGACGAGTTTATTAAACCGGGTCGACTCGATTCAATCTGGCTCTCAGATAAACAAATATCCAGTCACATCCGGCCCGATCTCTTAATCGGTTTCTTGTTGAACCGACCGGAAGGTTTAAAACATTGTTTATTAAAAATTTATGAACACACATATTTGACTGAACATTCACGTGGCGATGTGTACTTGAAAATACGAGTTTAATTTATTCAAATATAACGCACGAGTAACAAATTCTTTGAGGTACTCCTCTTTTACAAATGACATAAATGCTGATGTAATTGAAACAATAAGTGGTGTGTGTTACTGATATGTACACACACAGCGAGTCGATCATTTTGGTGAAAATGATGGTCCCATGTACTCAAATTTTATATGTACATATACGAGATCCCTTCAAACGTTTTATTCGTGCTTTCTTATTAAATAAAAAAAAGTCACACTTTCTAATTTTATTCTAGATAGATATTTGAGTTAATACTAGATATGTCAATATTATTAGAGTTGTGCAATGGCCTTTCAAGGAAAAAAAAGTTATATCACACATTCACACTTCATATAAGCTAACTACATGTCGTTATCATCAATGTGCTCTTCATAGTCATCATCTAAACTTCTGCGGCGGAACTAAGGGCCCGTTTGGTTTGTAGATGAGTTTAGATTAGGATTTGGATTTAAATGTAAAGTTGTAGATTAGGATTTGGATTTAGAGAGAGAAAATATATTATAAAATTAATAAAATATATTTTATAATTAACTTTTATTAAAAAAAATATTACTTAAAAAATTAAATAATAAAAGAATGTGAGAGTGAAAGTGGTAGGTCCCATATCTTTTGTCAAAAGATATGCACAAAGGTGGGATTTGAGTATGGTAAAGTTCATGGGTTTTCAAAGTCAAATCCGATCCCCAAATATCATACCAAACAAGTTTTATGTGTCACATCAAATTCTAAACCGTCAAAACCCAAACACCACCTAAGTGTTCTGCGTGCGATGTACAGTACCTTGATAAAACTTAGTACGGAGTATTATAATTAATGCTAACTTTTGCAGAAAATTAAGTTCTTTAAAATGCACTCGGTCTCAATATATTATGTTTTTGGTCATTGGTTAGTTGGTGCATTAATAAGTGAAAAGTGAACTTAGTTTATACTAAACTCAATCATTTAAGCGAAACTCGTACTTTTATGATAATTTTTTTTTGAGTTATTCCCTACAGCATTATGAAGACTTTAAATTTACAAAAATAAGTTATTATTTAACTCCATTGAATTAAAACACCTTATAAAATATTCAATGTAAAGATCAAAAGGCGCTATGTAGTTTTATTATCTTACAAATAAGTTTGAGTGTCAATCAATAAAAAGATAATAAGAAAGACAAATTGAGTGCGTTCAGTGGTGGAAAATTAATTTTTGTTTTCAATCTCGACCATTTAGAAGGAAAAAAAAATCAAGCGTGTTTAGATGAAAATGTTTATAATAATGAAAGTATAAAGGAAACGCAAGAAAACATATAGAAAGAGAAGAATATAAGAATTTGAGCGATTTTGAAGAATGAGGAAAATCGCTCAAAAAATTTGAGCGATTTTGCAGTTGAGAAAAAAATATTGAGTGACTTTAATGATACAGCTTTGAAACTTGAGTGATTTATATAGTTAAAATAAAGTATGAGCAACTTTACTAGAATAATGATGAAACTTGATTAGTATTGTATGACATTTTTCGTTTTTAGGAAAAGACCTTTATTTTCTATACCTAAATGCATCATGAGTGTATGCGTATCTAACATATAGCAATCAATCTACAAGCTAGCCTTAATGAGTGTTAAGTCACGGGTCTTTTATATAAAGAGAAATACCAACATGCATAAAAAACGTTTAAAACATTATAAACAAAAATGGGACACAATAAACGAACCTGAGGTATTGGTAGGATGACAAAGAGATCAAATGAGAATCGGTTCTTAACAACCCTCACGAGCAGCGAGACGATATTCTGACCTCTCATTTCATCGGTCCTAGCACGATGTTGCTTGCGTGGTAACGATGATTTCCAACAACTCATCTTAAACTGCAACCACATATTCCACACATGCAACATATCCATAATGCACCTTAGCACCGTTACCATAACGGATAACCATCCATCAATAAACACACACATGCATGCCTCACTTATTGACAATGTGTAGAAAAACAAAGGGTCCACAAATAAACCCATTGCACATACTAATAAAAACCCACGGTTCCATTCTTGGATCCATGAAGATCTTGGATCAAGTCGAGTTCTGCACGTGACACGTGTCTTTCCATGTTTGTTGTATGTTTCTTCTTCTTCTTCTTCTTCTTCTTCTTCATCAGTGGTTTCAGTGGAGTCTGAAAGTTCATGAGCCATGTGTGTGTTTTTACTGTGTGTATTTACTATGTGAATGTTAGAGAGAGAAGAATATATGTACATATTTTGTAAGGGAAGAAGACATATATAAATTTTGTTGTAGTGAGAGTGTAGACGTGAGTATATAAGGAATGTACTAGTTTACTTTTTCGGTTATTTAGTGTTGTTTTGTAGTGAGAGGTTGTGCAAGTAATTTTTATACGATAGCAAATAAGTTAAAAGTTGATGTCAGTACTATACATTTACAAATGAGGAAATTACGTTTAACCCGTGACATCAAAATATATATCTAAAAGTATATTTGAGACTTTTGATTTATAATGGAAAAAACCCAATACATGCATATTTAGAGCATGAGCAATGGTAAAAGTCTTTAAGACTTGATGCATTTAATGCATTTAATGCATAAAGCATTTAGTGGCTAAAACTTGGAGCAAAGACTTTAGCTTTACCAAGTCTTTGTTGAAAAGCTTTTCAAAAAGCCTTGGTTGCAATGGCAAAAACTCATTAAAAAAACTTCTTAGAATAGTAAAAAGCTTTTCACCACTTGAGTCATTGTGGATGCTCTTAGAAACTTGTTTTGATCGTTAGGGCATCCACTATGGTGAGTTTATGAAAAGGTATAAGAAACATGCAAAAGATTTATGTTATTTCAACCATAGTGGATACTCATTTCATGTTTATGTGGCATGAAGAGGTCCTAATTCTTGAACCTCTTTATAAATTCAATACATTTAATGCATTTGTTAAAAAAAGATATTAATGAACTTTCAAAGGTTTATACTTTATACTATAGTGAATGTTGGTTTATAAATCCAAAAGGTCTAACATTTATTAATGTATTAATGTATAAACCTTTGTAAAAGGTTTATTATAGTGGATTCTCTTATATTGCTAAGGTCCTTTCATACAGTCTACCTTACCTTGTTGGTGAAACTTATTTTGTGGATGTATAAAACTATAAATCATCTAATTGAGTCGAATCTAACTTTGCGGATCGTGGGCAATAACTTACCATCCTTCGTTTCGCTCGTTCAACGGAGTGGAGTGTTAGGCATGAAGGATATCTTAGGGTGAATTTGGTAGGAAGAAGATTCTCTCAAGTTAAAAAAATAACTTGACTCGAGTTAGGTGTTTGTAAGCCATTGGATTTGATCCAATGGCTCAAATCAAAAGAACTTCTTTTGATTCGAGCCATTGAATCAAATCAAATTGCTCATATTCCCTCAACTTGAGTCAAGTTATTTTTTCAACTTGAGGGGATCTCCTTCCCATTTGGTAAGGGAAATTGGAATGAGGGAACGATATTTAATATGATTGCAAGTATTTGGTTAAGATATGCATCTTTCTAATTTATGAATGAAAGATATATATTATCCATACTTCATATTAGTTATAAAAGGAATGTATGAAGCTTTCATACCTGAGGGCCATACATTATATCCAAACTCATACTCATTGTGATTAATAGCTACATACCAAGCGCACCCTTGGTCCTCTTTATTGGGGTTATTTGGTTATTAATATGTTATTTTTGCTATATTATTACGGACTTATAATAATAATAATAATAATAATAATAATAATAATAATAATAATAATAATAATAATAATAATAACCGAACATTAAAGAATAATCAACTTAAATTAGATGCATCACTAGTCTTTTAGATGCATTTTATATATATTTCTAGCTCTAACTTTGATGTACATACATTTAATAGATACATTTCATCAAGTTAGGTGAATCATATTTATTTTTCGTCACATGTGCATCAAATGTGTTGCTAGTACTATTTTGCATCGTTTTCACTTCAAAATCATTTTATAAAATAGGGAGAATTTCGTCTATATCCTTAAAAAAAAGTTTAAAATTACATCAATATCCTTTCAAAGTTTAATATTACATCAATATCTTTCAAAACAATAATTATACTCATCTTTATCCAGGTCAACATATTAATCAAATTTTATTGTTTTGATAATTAATAATTTATCATTTTACCCTTCTTCCTATTTATTTAAACTCACAAATCGCCATACTCATCATTTTGTGCATCAACATAGAAAACAACATTACGAGAAGATGTTATTGATAAATTGAATTTGATTAAATATGATAAAAGGAACTTGTTTGTTTATCCTAAAAGAAAGAATCAATTTCCCCAATAAAATACTCATTCCTGTTTATAAAACCTTTGATCTTGTTGCAGTTGCTTCTCGATAAAAAACCTCCAAAACACAATCCAATAATTTCCCCATAAGGCCATAAGCTCACTGATTGGTTTTTAATGGGAATGTTGACGGAGATACAAAGAGTTTAGAAAATCAATTTTCATTTTAGTTGATTGCAGAAGAAGGGTAGAATTGTAATATTACTTGTCTATTAATATTTGGATTATAGTTTTGAAGACTAAAATTATTTTATTTCATTTAAATTATGTATTTGGACATATGTGAGTATTTTTCAATGTTTGAAAGGATATTGATGTACTTAAAAAATTGGCAAGGATAGTGATGTAATATAAAAGAAAATAAATGGAATTTGCCATAGAAACTAATCGGGACGTATCTAAATGAATATACAATTTATTTAAGAAGACGTATCTCAAATGTGTGGTTACAGTTTTTTCACATCATTCTCATTATTTTAAGTAATCTTCTCAATAAATCCCTACCATATTATTAATAGGATAATACTTTTTAAATTTATCCAACTAATCACTATATTTTTTATGTGTATCAAGAAAATATTTCCTATTTTACATATAAACTTTTAGTAATTTCTATTATGTGTATCGTAAACTATTAATAAATAATATCCATTAGTATTAACCACGGATACCCAAACACCTCATTCTCTCACTTAAGGATAAATTTATGTGGTGTGTTGTGTGAGATAACTAAGATGTTTTGTGGGAGAAACGGAGTTAATTGGTGGTTTATGTAGGAGACTGAGGTGTATGGGTATTTGTGGTTGGTATACAACATGTATAATTTAAACGAGACATGTAGCTATTGAGTTGAAAGGATTAAGTACTATCACATCATAATCTCACCGTAATGATACACAGAATAAAAGTTATTGAAAGTTAATGATACAAGCTATAGAAATCACTAAAAGTTCGGATGTAAGATAGAGGAGGAAAAAAAGAAGAAAAAAAAAGTTTGATACATACAAAATAATATAATGGTTGGTTATATACATATATATAATTGATTATCCCTTACCTTATGATTTTACTGTGTTGATGCTCCTCTTGGAGTTTCTACTTTAATGGATTTCTTTGGCCTCCCTGTTTGATTGTGCGTCTTTTTTGTAAAGTTGTTGTTGTTGGGAGAAACAAATTTTATCGCATCGAGTTAAAATTTTAGTCGAGAAATCGATCTAGCTCAAAAAGAAGTTTAAAGTCATCCGGTGAATCACGACCGTGTCGAGTTTTGGAGAACCAAAGAGAAAATCAATAATAAGGCCTTCTAAATCTAATGTTCACTACAATAATATTGTCTTTTAGTGGCATTTAAAAAAGTGTCACCAAAAGGTAAAAAATATCATTAAAAGTAAAGAAAAAATGTCGGCTAAAGTATAAAAAAAAGTGTCACTAAAATTTTATGTGCTTCTTTTACACTTAAACATTGTTCTTAGAAGTCCAGTAAGTAAAAGTCTATTTATAGTGACAAAAATAAAATGTGAAGACACATTTTTTGCATTTTAAGACACATTTTGTACATGAAAAGTGTCATTATACCCACACTTTTTGAAAAGTGTCATTAAAAGGTTAAATTTAGAGATATTTTTTAAGGGCAATTTTATTTATATCCTTGAAAAAACTTTATATTATGTCAATATCCTTACAAATTTTATAATTACATCAATATCCTTTTAAACTTTAAAAATACACATTTATGTCCAAATGGAAAATTTATTTTCAGCTGAATAATTTTATTAAATAAAATTATATTTAAATATAAAATAAAGAGCTATTTTACCTTTCTTACCTATCTTCCTTGTCAAACAAATGAAAAACACAACATGTATATTCTTCATGTTCTTGAATCGTTAGATACATGATTTCCCATTTACAGTAGTGATGCGTTTTCTGTTACCCAAGAAGGGTTTGATTTGCGAAGAAGGGTAAAAAAGGTAATACACATTTTCATTTAATAGTTAGACAATTTTGTTTAGCATTAAAATTATTTAATTAAGATTAAAATGATTTTTTTGGATACAATGAGTATTTTGAAAGTTTGAAAGGATATTGATGTAAATTATGAAACTAGTAAGGATATTGACGTAATTGTGAGTTTTTTTAAGGATATCAATGTAATTCTCCCTATTTTATATGTCGCTAAAATCTCTGTCACAACAGTTCTACTTTATTATAGCGCTTATCTAAAAAGGTCGTCATTTTATACAAGATAATGCAAATTAGTTATTTAAACATTCGATGTATGACCCTCTTATCATATCTTCTCACCTAATTTTTTTTTTCTTCGAGAAAAATATGTATACATATGTAAATAATTATTAACGGAACAAATTTTAGGACTTCTAAAAATTTTAAGCCCCTGGGCGGTTGCGTACGTCACCCACCTTTAAAGACAGCTATGCATTGCATGATAAAGCTAGTGTTTTATATCATGATTACTTGATTATATGGAAAATAGGTTTCTCAGTTAACAAGAATTACGTTTAGTTAAAGGTTTTCCTTTTATAAATATCGAATGATGTATCGCCTAACAGCCCGTACTTCTTGTTTTCATACTCTTGTTTTCATATAGCTAGGGTAGTCACTTTCTGGACAAAATTCTTGATAAGAGTGAAAAGTGTCATGGCGTAGGAGTCACGCCATTCTAACGTGTCCAACCAAATGGTGCCACCGTTGCTGCATTACCACACCGTCCTCCCCCGACGTTATTTCCAGCATGAGTAACTTGGCGCAACACCATTTGGAATTATAATGGTTTTTTTTTTTTTTTTTTTTTTGGTTTTGGTTTTTTTAATTAAAATGGGCGTGATTGGTGTGTGTCAAGTGTTACCGAGAGATAGCCATGAGACACAAAGAAAAAGAAAGAAGAAGATGAAGAAAAGAATTATTTGTGCTAAAAGCGCCAGACTAATATGATGTTATAACCTAATGAGGTGAGATCAACAAGAAATATATTTTTTTCTAAAGAACAAATGGGTGAATCTTAGCCATTCATTTTTCATCAAACAAAAAAAAACCAATTTTTTATTTTTTTTTAAACAACATATCTTGCAAATAGTAAAATTTTAAGCTACAAGAAATACACCATCACAACGAGAATTAAAGTATCTTTCTATCGATATGAACTTCTATATACTTTCGACAAACCTTTAAAAAAAATCACCCAGAAAAATACGTGATTTGCTATTTTTTGTATTTGTAAAATTTCCGCCCAGAAAATCACAGATAATTTGTTATTTTTCTGATTTGTAAAATCATTCGTGATTTGTTATTTTTTACAAGTCACATGTGATTTTTAAAGTAATAAATCACATGTGATTTTTCTGGACGGAAATTTTGAAAAAAAAAATGTCGAAAATATATAAAAGTGTATATGTATAGAAAGATAATTTAATTCTCGTCGAAAGTACTTGTCGATATACGAGAAATAGGCATTGGAATTATAAGTTGTCAAATTGGGAAATTCGAAAGTACGCTTAAGACTAGACTACTAGGCACGTTGCCTATCTATAGCTAGTGGACAACTTACTATGCAACCCACAGTCAACCATCCTTTATAAACGCTCGGTTATAACTAAGTTAAGTAGAGATTCATACAAAGAAAATAATACAAAGTATTATAGTTAAAATAATCTCCCTCACCTAGGAACAACAATGCAAAGCTAGCTGCCACTTGTTGTAATCTTTGATTCATTTTTAATAAGATTTATTAAGTTGACAAGTATAAATGGTGTTATTAGCATGTATGTGTCGTCGTCAAGCAAACCCAACCTCATCAATGTTGATGTTCATCAGTTTTTCTCACTTGCTAAAACTGTTGTTCAATCATTCATTGTTTACATGAACGTGTGTACGCCAAGCGGACCCCACATAACACCCCTCGTTGGAACTAACTAATTTCACGTTAAGAGCATCTACAATGGTCAAAACCACCAATAGCTTTTTGCAATTACACCTTGTACTTTCTATTAACTTTTACATAATGGTGAGCATTCCGACCGTTTGGACCGGACCGACCGACCAACAAAACCGACCGAAGGACCGACGGTCTGGTCTCGGTCTGGGATTTTTCATTAATTCGGTCCTCGGTCCGGTCCGGACAGAACAAAAAACCGAAAAAACTTGCCAAAATCTTGCCTAATTGGACAGGACCGACCGAAGACCGATCGGACCGAGACCGGACCGACCACATTCGGTCCGGTCTCGGTCTATGGTTTTTCCCTAACTTGGTCTTCGGTCCGGTCCGGTCTTGGCCGGTCCGGTCCGGTTTTTGGACCGTGATCACCCTTACTTTTACATATCAAAAAGCTTTTATTAGAAATCCTCTCCAATGGTAAAAGCGTTTTAGAAAAGCTTTTTGGAAGACCAATTGACATAGCAAGAGAAGTAATCTTCTATAATAATAATATAGTACAAAGCTTCAACCGCTTGTAGAATTAGAAGTCATTTTGAAAAGCTTTTGAAAAAGTTCACAATTGTATTGGTAAAAAGCCTTTCAAATACTTTTTGAAATATTAAAAAACTTTTAGTAAATCTTGCCATTGCGTATGCATAGACGGAACTTGGGAAAATTTATTGGGAGGGCCGAGTACTATATTAATTAATATGAGAGGGCCCAAGTATATTTCCTGTGAGCAATATAAGTAAAACTTCAAAGTTTTGGGAGGGCCGTGGCCCTCCTCGGTCTCCACTAAGGTCCGTCCATGTGCGTATGCTCTAAGAAGCCAAATTATTTAATTCGTGCATTTAATTATTTTGCTTACTACTGTACGGAAATTTGGTCCCCAAACACAATGTTTTCTTGATTTCCGATGGGACAAAAATTAACATGTGCGTTTGTAACTTTCGTCTCTTCGATAGCTACTTTAACTTATCATAATATTCCCTTATACAATTTTATTTATTTATTTATTTATTTTTTCACTAAGACATAAAGCAGCTTCACTTCTAAATCTTTACTTTTTGTGCTACGTAAAATATAAATTATAAAAGGCAAATGGCACAAAAAGGCATCAAAGTTATGGTCCATTTCCAATCAAGGTATCCAACTTTTTTTCTTGCATAAAATGGTTCTCAACTTTTTTTTGGCGGATTTGGGTATTTTCCTAACTTCCGTTAACTAACTTCGTTAGAAAGTTACATGTTTAGTCCTTGCATATGTATAACCATTTCATGGAAAGTCCATCACCACAAAAAAAATTCCAAAAAAATATTTTCGAAAAAAAAATAGGAAAAAAATTTAAAAAATTAGAAAATAAAAAATATATATATAAAAATTAAAAAAAAAAAAAAAAATAAAAAAAATTAATAATTAAAAAAATATTTTCGAAAAAAAAAATAGGAAAAAAAAAAAAAAAAACTTTCGAAAATTTTTTTTCGAAAANTTTATTTTTTTTATTTTTTTTCCTATTTTTTTTCGAAAATATTTTTTTTTAAATTATTAATTTTTTTATTTTCTATATTTTTTTAAATTTTTATATATATTTTTTTTATTTTCTAATTTTTTAATTTTTTTTTCCTATTTTTTTTCGAAAATTATTTTTTGGAATTTTTTTTGTGGTGATGGACTTTCCATGAAATGGTTATACATATGCAAGGACCAAACATGTAACTTTCTAACGAAGTTAGTTAACGGAAGTTAGGAAAATACCCAAATCCGCCAAAAAAAAAGTTGAAAACCTTTTTATGCAAGAAAAAAAGTTGGATACCTTGATTGGAAATGGACCCTAACTTTGATGTCTTTTTGTGCCATTTGCCCAATTATAAAAAGCTACTTTAGTTCGAATTGTCACAAACATCTTTCTGTACGACATACCGATTGATTGTTCTACAAATCTATACCTAACGTTCTAACACTCTTTGTTAGATAGACTAGCATGTGTGATCACCTTATGAGAGAGAACAAGGGAGGCTAGTGAAAACATAAACGATTTATAGAAGGTCGTTGTTGATCATGTGGGCTATTTCACAGAATTTTCGAGTTTTGTTACAATTATTTCACAGACAAGATGCTATGAGTCGATCGTACAGAGAGAAATGTTAGATAACAAAGTCCCACAAGCCCTTGTGTTTGACTCATTTAGTTGCTAGGTTAGGTTAGTTTATTTTCGTTAATATTCTGTAATATTTATTGTTTAGTGAATCTAATTAATATATTTTTCTTTTTCCCTCTGATTTCTACATAGTATCAGGATATTAGTTACAACTGACATTAATGGGCAATCCTCCTGTCGTGAACGATTGTTGGCTATCTGGAGGGATTCGTTTACATTTACGTGTGTTTGTATTTCGGTTCATCACAATCTGTGAAGAATTGGTACAATCTCGATTTGAATTGCCTTGTTTGAATTTAGTACACGAGTGGATAACTTGGAAGAATTGGTATGATGAAAAAAAGAAAAGGAAACATCTTATGCATCTTTGACGTTGTTGTCTTCTAGATCTATTTGATTCGTTTACTTGAATGTTTGCCATCGAGTATTGAATTAGTTCTCAGTGGATCTTATGTTCATAGAATAGGTTGAATATTGATTGGTTGAAAAAGTTTATGAGTCGATTGTATTTGGCTTTGGTTTTGCAGTTTAATTAATTTTGTATTAGTCTATGGTTAAAACTGATTTACGTCCGTAGGTTGGGTTTCGTCTGAGGTGTCATTCGGGTTTGTTATTCGGGTCATTATATGCATCGTTGTTGAAAATATGGTAATGACGATGTTGTTGGTGATGGTGTAGTCTTAATTAATCCAACTATGTCTGTGAGTAGTTATGTGTAACATCTCGACATCATCAACTTGTTTTGGTTCCTCATGTGATTATGTTTATGGTTCTGTTATGTCTGCATTTGCATGAATCTGCTCTTTATCAACTTTTGTCTCCACTTATCTGCATGTAGGCTGCATCTGCTCTTTATCTAATTCTGTCTGCATATGCATGCCTAAATTTGCTCTTCATGTGCTATGTCTGCATATGTCTGCCTGGATCTGCTCTTCATGTACTTCTATCTGTGCTATGCCTAAATTTGCTCTTTATGTGCTATGCCTGGATCTGCGAGCCAGAATATGCTCTTCAGAATATGGTCTTCATCTTCATGTGTATGCATTTGCTTGGTCCTGTTGTGCATCATGGTTCTGTCTATTCTACTCTCGTCCATCTTTATATTTGTGTTGCTCTGCTTTCATTCTACATTTGGTTTTGGTTTTGCAATGATTTTGGAATGTCTGTTTTTGAAATGACTGATTTCGTATTGCTCATCGTACACAGTTTGTATCACATAAGACTAAGACTCCGTCTAACACCAAGTTTGAACTCTTGAAATCTCCAAAGCTGTTGTTTGTTTTTACAGTTTAGTTTAAATTATGTTTGACAAACTCTTAATGTTTAACGCCGCAACATTGTGAGTTTGAAAGAGAATTTTAGATACTAAAGGCCACAAGCCCGTTTGGTTTGACTCGTTAAATTGCTAAGGTCAGGTTAGTTTATTTTCTATTTAGTACTTTATAATTGTTATTATTTGGTGAATCTGATTAATCTGCTTTTCAATCTGATTTCTACAATAACAACTCTTTATGAACTCTAAAATTATCATCTACTTACATGATAATGAAATTACTAGCGAGTACCCGTGCATAGCAACGGAGGTTTTTAGCGGCAGACAATTAACGATATGCGATATTGTGGTAAGTGTTTCGTTTCACATTCAAAATAGATCATGAAAATATCAAAATATAAACCTTCTCTTCGCCAGGAAATCTGTCAATCAACATATCATTAATGTTGTCAACATGTTCTAGACGAGTAGCTGTACATAGCACTAAGATAAAAAAAAAAAATAAAAAAAAATAAAACATATATTAAGACGAGTACCCGTGCATAGCACTGTGGAAGGTTTTACTTTTAACCACTAAGACAAAAGAATACATATATTAAGGCAATTTTAAACTCGGTTTTATACACAAAGAGAAAGAAAAGTTAGTCCAAAAATTTACTTGAACATCTAATTAGTAAACCCTTATTTAGTTTGAAGAATGATAAATACAAAACACAAGTTTAAAGTATACTCCTATCCTCAAGATATGAAATCTCACTTTCCAAATATTCAAAATAATTCAACATCATCATCATCATATCATTCCAATCACTACCAAATACTTTAATATATTTCCAAAAAAGGTACTCCTATCAAAATTTCAAAAAAATTATGTAAGTAAGGTCCAAAATATAATGATGCTAGAAGAGGTCCAAAATGTAATGATTTTAGAAGTATTAGCAAGAATATGCTTCTTCGTTCTTATCTTTCGATTATGACATGATTTGTTCAAAAAAAAAGATTATGACATGATAAGTAGAGTCGCTTTATTTCACATACTCGAAAACTCGTACATACTATTGGACAGATCCTGGCCGTTGGATCAAAAGATAAATTTTAATGATAAAAAATACGGAGGGACCATTTGTGTAACATTCTGAAACTATCTCTTACCCACCCTTTATCAAAATTTCACTACTAATAAATCAATTTTTCTCTCTAACCCCTCATCCCACATACACACACAGACACAACAAACTCACTCACTCTCTCTCTCTCTCTAAAAAAAGATCAAAAACCTCTATAAAACATCAAAATCAACCATTAAAATCAACTAAAAAAAGATAAAAATGGAACAATCGACAAGTGCACAAGCAGATCCAGGAAAAAAAATCGGTCCAAAATGAACCTAATGAGTCTCGGAACGATTGTAAGGTGCTTCAAACTGCTTATTTAATTGTTATTTTGTGCTTTTATGAAGATTATTGCTATTTATGAAGATTTATGTGTTTATGCTAATTTGTACTTATTTTTATGAATTTTATTTGAGTTTTTAAATATACTTATGAAGATTTATTTATTTATTGAGGGATTTTTGTGATACAGTGATGAATGTTATTTAGTTTGATGCACACCAAGTGTTTGATGAAATACAAAGTTGATTAGAAAACTTGTATTGATACCATATATCACATGTTAGAATATTTGGAGCCATTTGATCATTTTCAAGCAAGGTGAGTGGTTTACATGTAAGAATTTAGTTTGTTAAGAAATTATTATTATTATTTTGTGTCATATTAGAGGTTAGGTTTAATTGAAAACAAGAGATATTATGATGTTTCTATTAGATTTGTGGTAGATTTGTCTATTTAATAAATACATTGTGCATATTTCAATAGGTTTTACAGCGGGATTTGAAAATATATATGATGGAATCAGCAAACTGAAGCTATGGTTAAACAAAGCACAACATCTTCATAAACAAAATGAAGAAGCTTAAGCACATGTTATATCATATGTGATATCACACGTGATATAACCTGTGATACCACACGCGATATCACCTGGGATATCACACGTGATTCAACAAATAGAAGAAGCCGACACATCTGTGATGTCACCTGTGATATCAAAGTCTTCTCAAAAAGTTGAACAGCTTAAGAATGAGATACAATACAAATTAACAATAAAAGTGTGGTAGTTAGTAGTTATTGAGGGATTGTTGTGATAATGTAATGAATGTTGTGATAATATGATAAATCACAAGAGATATTGAGCTTGTAACATGCTTTTTTTAGAGTTGTAATGCATTTATTTTCTTAATTGATAGAGTGTGCATGTTTTGATAAGTTTAACACCGTATTCGACATCAAATATGTATTTATTAGGTCCCGAGCCACATTGCATGGTGCCTGAGTTTGTACTACTTTTGCGAATGGCTAAGTAACTTATATGATCATTTGTATGCAAACTAATAGTATCACATGTGATATTACTCTTAGCTAACTGAAACATGTCATTTTACATTAAAATGTTTCATATCACAAGAGATATAACACTGTCAATTACATATACCAAATATGTACAAAAACAAGAAATAAAACTAATAAAATAAAAAAGTTGACATATTTTAAAAATCAAAGAAAATGTTGCATCCAATTTAGTAGAATATCACAAGTGATAGAAACATCAAAATCAAACCCAAGTGTTGCATAATTTTTAACAGAATATCACATATAAACATCAAAAGCAAACCCACGTGTTGCATCATTTTTAATGGAATATCACAAGTAATACCAGATACAAGAACTGTATGAATCACAAAAAATCATCATAAAAAATTATTTCAAACTATTGAGAATACGTTTTTTTTTTTTTTTTTTTTTTTTTTTTTTTTTTTTTTTTTTTTTTTTTTTTTTTTTTTTTTTTTTTTTTTTTTTTTTTTTTTTTTTTTTTTTTTT
>LBNU01024859.1:5458-20882 GCA_014162995.1 Artemisia annua | reverse complement strand
TCTTTTGAGATTTTCTCCTCAAAAGTACCTAAAATGAGAAAAGAAACGACTTTGGGTGAAATCCGATCCAATAATATACGAATTAGGACTCAAACTGACCCCTAAAAACGTAACATTTTTCGTCTCATCAGGAAGATCGTACACGACCCTACGAATGGTATTAAGGAATACAACCCGTCATCTACACAATAGTAACAAACCAATTAACCGGTAAAAGATAGCTAGGGAGTAGTGAAATCTATGTAAACACACTTTTCTCCATATAAGTTTCACAACCACTTTTATTTTCTTGTTATTTTATTTTATTTGCAATTGTAGTTATTTGGGTTAGTTGACTAGCAACTAATTCCGCCTACTCTTCCAAATACCAAAGATTTTACTTGCTTTCATAAAATATAAAAATACAAAAAGAATCATCCCTCAACCCTTAGACTTAAATTAGAGTAGTTTCAATCCTAACGACACTATTCCCTGAGAGAACGATCAATCCCCCGGTACTTGCCACTACACTATACTACATCGGTTAGGTACACTGCCTGGTGGGGATTGCAAGCTTATCAAGATCCCTTGAGAGGTAAAACCTATTGCGTAGGTTGCAAACCATACGCATCAAGTTTTTGGCGCCGCTACCGGGGAATAGTTATTGCTTAGGTTGAAATTTATTTTTATTTAGGTCTACTCATTAGATTCTTTTCTAGTGAGGTTTTTATTTTATTTTTCTAGGTTTTCTTTAGTCTATCTTTTTTCTTTGTTCCTTTGTTCATAACCATTACCATCCGACATCATGGAAGGTAGTAATATCCTCGATCCCAACAACCCACCACAACAAAACATACCCCAACCAAACCCACCTCTTAGAGCCCGCACTTTAGGAGAGTACTCCCGTCCTAGCCACCAAGTCTATCGAAACACCATTGAGCTCACCCAAGGAGCCAATGTGTCTCCCTTGCGATCCGACACCATCCGGTTGGTGCAAAGCGGATGTGCATTCCATGAACTACGTTCCGAAGATCCAAATCAACATCTCAAGGACTTTCTCAAAATCGTAGATTCCATAGACCTTGACACTCGAGAGACGACCCGATTACGTCTCTTCTAATTCTCTCTGCGAGACAAAGCTAGTCAATGGCTAGAACGTCTACCCGCAGGATCCATCACCTCTTGGGATGATCTCACCACTCGCTTCCTTGCTCAATTTTTCCCACCGGGGAGAACCACAAAGCTAAGGAATGAAATCTTGATGTTCCAACAACGTCAAGGCAAAACCCTCTACGAGGCATGGACTCGATCCAAGGACTTACTCCAAAAAGTCCCTCACCATGGCATAGACCTTTGGCTCCATGTCCAAATCTTCTATGACCATATCAATATCCCCACGAAGCAAACCATTGACCAAGTGGCCGGTGGCAAGCTACGTGATCTAAGTGCGGAACAATCATGGGAACTCATAGAAGATATTGCTCTCTATAACAACGAAAGTTGGAATGATCCCCGTGATTTGAACCAAATGGTCAAGGCAATATCTTTGCCTTCGAATAATTCAAGCACTTTCGACTGTAAGATCATGGAACTTGAGGACCAAGTCAAGTTTCTCATGAAATCCTACGATGCTCCTAAACCTTCAAGCCAAGTGAACAAAATCACTTCTTTATGTGAATATTGTAGTGGTCCCCACGACACTCGTGATTGCATGGAACTCCCCGAACAAGCTTTTGCGGACTACGCATCCTCGCGTACCGACGGAGCGGGAGAAAAGTCGTACACTTTCAAACCCGAGCCGAACCCTTACGGTGATTCTTACAACCCCTCTTGGAGAAATCACCCAAACTTTAGGTGGAAACAAAACCAAAACATGCCCCAAAGCAATTCCTCCAATCCACCTAGTCGTTTTCAACAAAATGGTTCATTCTCAAACCGTAATTTCAACAAAAATCCTTCCAATAACTATGGTAGCACCAATAATTTTGAAGGATTGATGTCTAAGTTTATGGAATCTCAAGACGCTCGTATAGCCAAGTTTGAGTCCGATTTCAAACAAAGACAAAGCGAGATGACCAATAAGATTGACACCTTGTTGAAAGTTCTCAATGACCGAGAGATGGGAGCACTCCCAAGCGACGCGGTCAAGAACCCGAAACTAAACATTAACGCCATCTCTTTGGTTTCGTCTCCTAGTTCTTGCCCACAATACTATTTGGTCAATGCCATGAGCACGTGTTTCAAGCAAACCCANGACCAATAAGATTGACACCTTGTTGAAAGTTCTCAATGACCGAGAGATGGGAGCACTCCCAAGCGACGCGGTCAAGAACCCGAAACTAAACATTAACGCCATCTCTTTGGTTTCGTCTCCTAGTTCTTGCCCACAATACTATTTGGTCAATGCCATGAGCACGTGTTTCAAGCAAACCCAAATTCCTCAAAGAGACCACGAGAGTAGCATATCCAACACTAAGTTGGTCAACAACATAGTTGAAACACCGCCCGCTCAAAACCTTGACGAAGAATTCAAGGAGCTCCACCTTGAACGTCCGGTTATTGATGTTTTGGCACGTGCTCCTTACTATAATGCCCTCTTGGAAAAATATGAGAAGAAGCTCAAGTTAGGTGACAAGGGGACCGTCTTCGTTCAAAACAAGTTACCTAAGAAATTAGATGACCGGGGCTTATTTGTCCTACCTTGCAAGATCGGTAATTCGGAGGCTTATGACACATTAGCCGATCTTGGATCAAGCCTTAACTTACTTCCACTGTCTCTTTACACCACCCTCAAACTAGGAAAGCTAGAAGAAACTGAAGTGATAATAGGCTTGGCGGATGAAAATGTTGCATACCTGGTTGGAGTAGTAAAGGACATGGTAGTACACATAGGGAAATTAACAATTTTGGCCGATTTCCATGTCCTCGACATGGTTAGCGACCCTACATGCCCTTTGTTGATATGAAGAGGATTTCTAGCCACCGCAAGTGCTATGATTGATTGTAAGGGATCTAAAATAGCGGTAGGAGAAGGAGAAACTGGGTCAGTATATGATGTTAAGAAACACGCCTATGACACCCTTGAGGAACCACACCCCTTTCGATAGATGTTAATAGGAGACCTTCTAGATACGGACCATGGGTGAATAGAGACTTCATAGGGCCCCAACGCCCATTCTACCTAGAAGAAGAGTTTGTAAACCGAACACAGACAATAGAGAAACTCTTAGCTAGGGACACTGAATTGGACCCATTTGAAGATCCTCTACTTTTAGAAAAATGATCGACTTCCTAGGAGTTTTGCCAATTAACCTAGGAATGAATAAGTGGAAAAGCGAGGATGATGAACATAAATAGGATTGGAAAAAGCCACCTAAGGAAGGAGATGGATCATGGCACATAAAGATGACATTATATGATCCGGATGGAGAGAAGTTTGAGAGGACATATCTTACCGAGCGCACCAATAGGAAACTTCAAACCAAAATCAACCCTAAAGATGTCCTCAATGAGGAACTTACCTACGTAGGGTAGAGTGACTTTGAGTCTAGCTACAAGACTCGTTAATAAAGAAAAGTGCTTCTTGGGAGGCAACCCAAGCTTTATTTGTTTTGTTTGTTTGTTTATTTGATTTTATTTGTTTCCGTATGTATGTTTTAGTTTTATTGCTAACAATTCATGTTTCAAATTAAATTGCGAAAATGCTTTATTTTATTTTTAATTTCGTCTTAACTACATATAAAGGTATTTTGCAAAAGATAAGTGTAAGGGAAATCTAAATTTGTTTATAAGAATGAATTGAACATGAATCATAGCAATGTAAAATGAACATACATATTAGTATTTGTTTGAGTCAAATGCTTGCAGCAAGTCATAATGAAATTTTGCAGGATTCCAGGAATTAAGGTATTTGTTTTTCCAGAAATTTTCCGGAAACTAAACATAAAAATTCTGTCAGATCAGTTCTGACGGCGTCAGGCTTTACAACCAGGAATCTGCAAACTTTCATTCCACCACTATTATATCCTTATATAGATTTTACCGCCGATTTTATGCAAGGTTTGTGGTGTATGCTTATTCATACACTTTTTATTTACCAAATTAAGACCAAAACGACCAAAAACTAACCATAAATGCGAAAGATATTGTGTTTTTATGTTTGTGATCGTGCATGTACGAATATTTCAATTATGGACAAAAATCAAAGAAAACCGATAAAAACGAGCACGAGAATGGAAAGTGTCAAAAGCCGAAGCCGGGGAAGTCAAATGGTCAATGGAAAAGATCAAAGTATCAAAATCAACCTTGGAGATTCATATAATTGCAAAAATGATCCCTGGATGAAGTTTGAAGGAATTGTCACTTTCAGTCCCTCAAGTTTCCAAAGTTGTCAAATATAGTCCTTTGAAGAATATTTTGAAGAAATGGCAACTCTAGTC
Source organism: Artemisia annua (assembly GCA_014162995.1). Taxonomy (NCBI): domain Eukaryota; kingdom Viridiplantae; phylum Streptophyta; class Magnoliopsida; order Asterales; family Asteraceae; genus Artemisia; species Artemisia annua. The sequence goes on along the minus strand of LBNU01024859.1, from coordinate 16,464 downwards.
CTCAAAGAATTAAAGAATGACAACAATGGCCCTGATCATAAAATTGGAAAATGGCAGAAGAGATCCCTTGACTTTACAGTTGTACACATTTGGTCCTTATATTTTTACTAATCCTAAACCTTATATCAAAACCAACCGGATCCACTAAATTACTAAACCCATTATTCCCTTTGACCCAACCAAGCCCAACAAACACACACACCCGGCCTGCTATAAAAACCCGATCCACCCGAACAACCCAACCCGGTCAACTCCCACAACCCGGTCAACAAATAATAAATAACCCTGTTTAATTTTACCCGCCCCCAATTCCTTTTTAACCCAGAAAATTCACTGTAGCCATGAACCCTAGAAATACCGTACCACATTTTCACCACAATTAAGGGCAATATAGTACAATTGCTTAAGTATCTAGAAGCCCTGACATGTCAGAAGAGTGCCAGGGTGGCAATCCACATGAGAGTGCGTGCCTCATGATTGGGGAATTTAATCCAACAGCTGTGGATTGAAGACTGGGGATCAAGGAGTAATCAAGGGTTGATATGAGCTCAAACAAACATACATACCACACGGATTGGTGAGCTGCAATTACTAGAAGGATCCAAGACCTCATCCTCATCTCCTTTAAATACCCCCTCCTCCACAGATCATAGTGTGTAGAATTTTAGTACTGTTATGCTGTTTAAATAGTTTATGAATTGTAAGTTTTAAATTTCCTTTTGTAATCTCAGATTCTAGTTAATGAAATAGTGATTTTCTCTTTTAAATTCCTTAGTAATTCAATCTCTTCTTTGTTTTAATCCTTCTACTCATTTGTTATAAGTGTTTAATCTAGTTTTACTTAATCAATATTAGCTTATTGAAACTTTTATATCTCATTTTTGTTTATCTTATATCAAAAATCTAAAAAAAATCAGAAAAATCAAATAAAAACCAAAAATAAGTTTTTCAAAATCAAAAACCAGCTTCAATAAGCTGTTTTCTCATTTGTTAGAACTCATTTCAGCTGTCCATAGCTTTAGTGAGTGTTTGTAGGTGTAAACTTAGTCCAAATCTCATTATCTCAAAATAGTCAACCAAAGTCAAACTAAGGTGGTTCAATCTGATTCAGTGGTGATTTAGTTGGTGGTTTGGTGATTCAGAAGGTGTTTCTAGCCTATCCAAAGATAGGCATCTTGGGAGTATACCCCTATTTTGATAGGGCCTTTGGTTTGAAGTAAGAATTCCATTTAAATTTTCATTATAGTATACTGTTAGATCTAATAGTTTAAGTAGTGTATTGTTAATGTGCTGTTTAGTTGCTTTGATTTGATGTTGCTTAGTGTTAGTTAAGGATAATTGTGCTTGTTTGATTTGATTTGGTGCATGTTTATGGATTCTAAGAGTTAACTGTAATAGTTTTTGTTGGACTGTGATTTTGATTGTTAGTGTTTTGTTGCTGGTGTTTTTGGTTGTTTGGATCTCAATTAGTGATAAGTAACTGAGTTTGAGTATATTGGAAGTGAATTGAGGCCTAGAAACAAGAGTGGTAGTGAAAATCAATAGGTAAAGGGGTGTTTAGCTTAGGTGGTTTGACTGAGTTGGATTGGTTTTCAGTAGGATTTATTGATTGCAGTAGTACACTTAGGGTTATATTAGAGTAATAGTAACATAAAATCAGTTGGTCATTTGATAAATAGTCAAATTTGCTTCTAAATCCATAAGCAATTAACTGAGGTAGTTTTTAGGCTTGCACTTTTCTTTAATTTGTTGCATAAGTAGTCATAGTTGCTTAATTTAGTTAAATCTTAGCTTAATACATCATAATAGATCAGCTAGGGTAGATTTAAGTTCATTTTAGTCAGCTGTGGTGGTTAATCAAAAAGTCAGCATATGTTTAAAAGTAAGTTTAGTATTGTGTTGAGATGACTGTTTGGACCTAAAATCAAGCTAGTAATTGGAAGATTGAGATAGGGCTTTTTGGTTTTTGAGCTTCTCAAGCTAGCAAGGAACATTTTGCCCCCTTAAGTTTTCACTTCAGTGCTTTATAGGACTGCTTATTTGAATTTGCTAGTTTGTCCCATTTACTTTTAAGCTGATTTAGCAGTTTAAGTGATTTTGGTAGATTTGGCTTGTGAACTTGGTTCCATTGCTTCATTTGAATTTCATTGAGTGTGTTTAAGCTTATTTCACTGTCCTGAGCTAGTTGGATTGCTTTTGAGCTTAGTTGCTATCAATAAGTGCTTATTTGACCCCTATTTGGCCTCAATTGCTTGAATCTGAATGAAATTTGGTCTAAATTGATTTGTTTTGAGCTTATTTGATTCCTGGAAACATTTTGTGCAAGTTTGATTAGGTTTGGTCCAAGTGCTTATTTATAAGCACTTATTTTAAACTGCTTTTTGCTTAATAAGCACATTTAAGCACCGTTTCTCCAAATTTTTCATTTCTAGTAGCTTTCTTATAATATTATAGATTTTCTATAAAAATTTCAGATTTATTTGATTAGATTTACTATTTCTTTTTATTTTTAAATAGTTTTTAGAATATTAAATCAATTTTAGTTTCAAATAAATCACAAAAAGACAAAAGTAATTTTCATTGTTACTTTCAAATTTAGTTTTTAGTTGAGTAAGATTTTTCAAAATTATATTAGTAGAGTAAATCTTTTACTTCATAAATAGTTTAATTTTCTTTAATTAAATCTAAATTCAAAAATAGTTTTAAATTCTTAAATAAAAATAAAAAGACAAAAATAATAATTTTCTTTTTCTAAAATTTTTCTTTTGTTATTTTTAGGTTGGAAAAATTTAAATTGCACCCTTAGGATTAGATTTGCTTAACTTTTATGTTTTTAATTGTTACGTTACGTTTTATTTCACGTTTATTAATTCGTATTTGCATTTTTAGTTTACGTGTGCCTCAATTACGTGTATTACTTGTTTACGTTTTTAATTGTGCTTTACTTTCATTATCATTAGTGTAATTCTCATTTTTATCACCTTTACCCCTCTTTCACTACACATTTTCGACATGGAAATCGATTTTCCATTAACACCTTCACGGAACGACTCGGGAATACGTATTTCTTGGAGAATATAATATACATTGTTTTTTGCGAACCAAATTTTTGGCGCCACTGCCGGGGAAGATTTTGAAGTGAATTTTTGTTTTCATTTTTAAATCGTGTTTTGAAAAAAGCCTTCCTTTTACATATTTTCTTATATAAAAAATAAAAATCAAAAAAAATATTAAACACTTTTCCTAAAGTGTTTGCAAAAATACCAAAAATAAAATAACATCCTCACTTGTTTCACAAGTGTTGTAAACCATTCCGAATAACAACAAAAGAGATCGTGTAATTAATCGTCATCCGATTACTTTAATTCTACAACCGAATAACCGGGGAATACGGAAGTCTTGACATTAAATTGCAGACTGAAGAGAGATCCATTCTTCTCTCCCGCCTCGCTGCGCGTAGATTAAAGGAAACGATTTCGGTTGACGAATCGATCACAAAAATATTGTGATATAAAAACAAAAGAAAAGAAAAAAAAATATTGTGATTTTAAGTTTTCTTATATAAAAACCCAAAAATATTTTGATTTCACTTTTTGTTCAAAAATTTTAAAAAACAAAAAGATTTTCCTTTTTCAAATTGATTTTTGATTTTTTTAAATTTGTGATTTCTTTGGTGTATGAACACCCGTTCTTCGTCACATAACTTACTTTCACCACTTTCAAATCCCGAGAGGATTATACGTCACACACACCGTGTTAATTTCCCAAACGTTGAGGAAATGAACAACAACGGTCAAAATATGGGACCCCTGCCGATGGGTGGTACTCAACAAAACGAGGTACCTCCGATAGGACCTCAACCTCCTCCCGATCTCCGTACGATGGAGGAGTTGTGTCAACCGACTATGTTCGGACGTGGTGGCCCGATTGCCCCCGTCAATATCGAAGCCGCCGATTTTGGACTTAAACATCATATGATTCAACAAGTACAAAATTTTTGTCAATTTCACGGTTTACCGGGTGATGATGCGAACAAACATCTTGATAAATTTTTAACAATCACTCAAAGTATGAAACAAAACGGGGTCACCGATGACGCCCTTCGTCTCTATCTTTTCCCATATTCATTGACGCATCACGCCACCGCTTGGTTTGATCGACTTCCAAAGAATTCTATTCATACGTTCAATGAAATGGTTTCAAAATTCTTGGCAAAATATTTTCCACCATCGATGGTGACGAAGCTAAGAAACGACATAAGCAATTTCCGACAACTTCCCGACGAATCTTTATTCGAAGCTTGGGAACGTTATAAGCTTTCGATTGACCGATGTCCTAATCACAACATGTTGCTCGTCACGATTATTGATACGTTTTATAATGGTTTAACTTTACGACATCGTGATACGATCAATGCTGCTGCGGGTGGTACTTTTATGAAAAGACGCCCCGAAGAGTGCTACGATCTTATCGAGAATATGACCGCCCATCACAATTATTGGGATTCTTCAGCCGAGAGGGGCGAGTCGACGAGATCTACCACGTCTTCCAATGCAGAAATTGCGGCTCTTAACAAAAAGTTCGATGATGTTGTCCGTCTTTTGCAAACGAATCCAAGTCTTAACAACAATCGTCAAGTCAATGCGATTAGTCAAAGTTGTGAAACGTGTGGTGGTCCACATTCGTATTTTGAGTGCCCAGCCTCCGGTGGCTTTGCTCATGAGAACGTTTATGCTACAAATATGGGAGGTAACGGTTACCAACCACAAGGAGATCGGAATCTTCTTAGCTATCGTTCTACCAATTATCTTGGACCACCCGGTTTTAATAACCCGAATCAAGTTAACAATGTGCAAAACCGTAACAATCAATTCAATCAAAATCAAAATCGTGTTAACAATGGTTTTCAAAATCCGGGAAATTTCAATCAAGGACAAAATCGTGGAAATTTTCAAAATCAAGGAAATTATCAAGGCCCGAATCAAGGGAATTTTCAAAATGCAAATCATGGAAATTATAATAATGGAAATCAAAATCATGGGAATTTTCATAATCAAAATCAAGGTTTTCATCAAAATAACCGAGGACAAAATTTCAATAATCAAAATCAAGCTTTGAATCAAAACCAAACGTCCTCGGATGAGTTTATCAAGCAATTCATTAAGAATCAAGAGGAAATGAATAAAATGATGATTAGTCAAATGGCCGAAATCAAGAAGTCTTTAAATGATCGACCCTCGGGCTCGGGTACTCTTCCAAGCAATACGATCGCTAACCCGAGGGGCGATGCTAAGGCGATCACGACAAGAAGTGGTGTTTCATACGATGGACCTACGGCTCCGATTACCTCATCTTCTTCTTCTCCCCCTAAGGTAGTCGACCGTGAAACCGAGGCGACAACGGATACGGAACTTCCTACTAATAACGGAAGAACCGAAAACATCCAACCTCCGGTTGTCCAACCGTCAAAAGAGAATGTTTCAAAAGGAAAGGAAAAAGTTGTTTTTGAACAAGATAATACCGTCAAGTCTAAACTTCCTTATCCGTCTCGTCTAAACGATCAAAAGCACCGCGAGAAAACAAACCACCAAATGGAAAAGTTCTATCAAATTTTTCAAGATCTTCGTTTTGATTTAAGTCTCGCGGATGCCGTTGTTTTAATGCCGAAATTTGCGTCAATGATCAAAAATTTGTTGAATAATAAAGAGAAATTATTTGAAATGGCAAAAACACCTTTGAACGAAAATTGTTCGGCGGTTCTCCTCAAGAAGCTTCCCGAAAAGCTTGGAGATCCCGGCAAATTCTTGATTCCGTGTAATTTTCCAGGGATGGTTCAATGCTTCGCCTTGGCCGATCTTGGTGCTAGCATTAACCTTATGCCAAAGTCTATGTGGAAGAAATTGTCTCTTCCCGATCCTACTCCCACGTGTATGACCCTCGAGCTCGCCGATCGATCTACGTCTCATCCAATTGGAATTGCCGAGGATGTCATCGTTAATGTTGGAAAATTCCATTTTCCCGCCGATTTTGTGATTGTCGATTTTGATCCCGATCCAAGGGTTCCTCTCATTCTCGGAAGAGGTTTCCTAAGGACGGGTCGTGCTTTGATTGATGTTTACGATTAGGAAATTACTTTGCGAAATGGTAACGAAGCCGTCACGTTTAACTTGGACCAAACGTCGAGATACTCCTCCACCGATGATTACATGTCCGTAAACCGAATTGATGTTATTGATAAAATTTCGGAGGAGTTTTCTCAAGAACTTCTCGGTTTTTCTCATGATGTTTCGAGTGGCAATCCCACTCATTCTTCTCAACCTATTGTTGCCGACTCTTCCCCTTCCCTCACTCCGTATGAGGGAAGTGATTTCATCTTGGAAGAGATTGAGGCTTATCTTTCAAATGATTCAATTTCACCGGAAGTTGAATACACCGTCTTTGATCTGGAGGGGGATATTCGTTTGCTTGAAAAATTATTAAATGAAGATCTGTCACTTCCGGATGTTAGAATTGAAGAAGTTAAAGAAGTTGAGCCATCTAAAGAAAATCCTCCGGAAACCGAGCTCAAGGATTTACCTCCTCATCTTGAATACGCTTTCTTAGAAGGGACCAACAAATTTCCCATTATCATTTCTAAAGACCTTAAAGATGAGGAGAGGACCCGTCTCTTAGATGTGCTTAGGAAGCATAAGAGTGCCATCGCTTGGCAAATTTCCAACATAAAGGGCATAGACCCTCGTTTTTGCACTCATAAGATTTTACTCGAAGATAATTTTAAACCCGTGATTCAACAACAACGACGGGTTAACCCGAAAATCCATGAAGTTTTTAAGAAGGAAGTTATTAAACTCCTCGACGCTGGGATGATTTACCCTATTTCCGATAGCGCATGGGTTAGCCCGGTCCATTTTGTTCCGAAGAAAGGTGGAATAAACGTAGTAACGAATGAAGATAATGAGCTAATTCCCACACGACTCGTTACGGGATGGAGAGTTTGTATCGACTATCGTAAGCTTAATGATGCGACCCGAAAGGACCATTACCCACTTCCTTTTATGGACCAAATGCTAGAACGTCTAGCGGGAAATGAGTTCTATTGTTTTGTTGATGGTTTTTCCCGTTACTTTCAGATTCCGATCGATCCTCAGGATCAAGAAAAGACCACGTTTACTTGCCCTTATGGGATGTTTGCTTATCGATGTATGCCCTTTGGCTTATGTAATGCTCCAGGCACGTTCCAAAGGTGTATGACGGCCATTTTCCAAGATATGATCGAAAAGACTATGGAAGTATTCATGGATTATTTTTCGGTTTATGGAAATTCGTTTACCGCTTGCCTTGCCCATTTGGAGAAAATGCTAAAACGGTGTGAAGACACTAATTTGGTTCTCAATTGGGAAAAGTGCCACTTCATGCTTAAAGAGGGCATTTTCCTTAGCCATAAGATTTCCAAAGCCGGGATTGAGGTCGACAGAGCTAAAGTCGATGTGATCGCAAAGCTACCTCATCCCACCACCGTTCGAGGAATTCGTAGTTTTCTAGGTCATGCCGGTTTTTATCGACGTTTCATTCAAGATTTTTCTAAGATTGCCTGACCTCTGACCCATTTGCTTGAAAAAGATGCTCCGTTCTTCTTCTCTAATGAGTGTGTTGAAGCGTTTGAGATACTTAAGAAAAAATTAACGGAAGCTCCGACTCTAGTTGCCCCCGATTGGGACTTGGCTTTTGAGCTTATGTGCGATGCTAGCGATTATGCTATCGTGGCAGTCATGGGGCAACGTAAGACCAAATATTTTCAACCTATACACTATGAAAGTAAGACTATGACCGACGCTCAATATCATTATACGACTACTGAAAAAGAGATGTTAACTGTCATTTATGCCTTTGAAAAGTTTCAACCTTATCTCCTTTTGAAAAAGTGCATAGTGTATACGGATCACTCAGCCTTGAAATACCTTATGAATAAACAAGATGCTAAACCGAGATTAATGCGGTGGGTTCTCCTTCTTCAAGAATTCAATGTCGAAATTCGAGACAAGAAAGGAGCGGAGAACCTAGCCGCCGACCATTTGTCTAGACTTGAAAATCCCCATCAAAGTGTTCTCGAGAAAAAGGAAATCAATGAATCATTTCCTCTCGAGACACTTGGGAGTTTATCACATGATTCTAAGACCCCATGGTTCGCCGACTTTGCGAATTACCATGCGGGGAATTTCATAAGGAAAGGGATGTCGTCCCAACAGAAAAAGAAATTCTTTAAAGACGTTAAGCACTATTATTGGGACGACCCCTATTTGTTTAGAGTTTGTGCGGATCAAGTGATTAGGAGATGTGTTCACGGCAATGAAGCTGATGAAATTCTTATGGCATGTTGTTGTGTCAACCGACTATGTTCAGACCTGGTGGCCCGATTGCCCCCGTCAATATCGAAGCAGCGGATTTTGGACTTAAACATCACATGATTCAAAAAGTCCAAATTTTTGCCAATTTCACGGTTTACCGGGTGATGATGCAAATAAACATCTTGATAAATTCTTAACCATCACCCAAAGTATGAAACAAAACGGTGTCACCGATGATGCCCTTCGCCTTTATCTCTTCCCATATTCATTGACGCATCATGCCACCGCTTGGTTTTATCGACTTCCGAAGAATTCTATTCATATGTTCAATGAAATGGTTTCAAAATTCTTGGCAAAATACTTTCCACCATCGATGGTGACGAAGCTAAGAAACGACATAAGCAATTTCCGACAAGTTCCCGATGAATCCTTATTCGAAGCTTGGGAACGTTATAAGCTTTCGATTGATCGATGTCCAAATCACAACATGTTGCTCATCACGATTATTGATACGTTTTATAATGGTTTAACTTTACGACATCATGATACGATCAATGCTGCTACGGGTGGTACTTTTACGAAAAGACACCCCGAAGAGTGCTACGATCTCATCGAGAACATGACCGCCCATCACAATTATTGGGATTCCTCAGNCATAAGCAATTTCCGACAAGTTCCCGATGAATCCTTATTCGAAGCTTGGGAACGTTATAAGCTTTCGATTGATCGATGTCCAAATCACAACATGTTGCTCATCACGATTATTGATACGTTTTATAATGGTTTAACTTTACGACATCATGATACGATCAATGCTGCTACGGGTGGTACTTTTACGAAAAGACACCCCGAAGAGTGCTACGATCTCATCGAGAACATGACCGCCCATCACAATTATTGGGATTCCTCAGCCGAGAGGGGCGAGTCAATGAGATCGTCCACGTCTTCCAATGCAGAAATAACGGCTCTTAACAAAAAGTTCGATGATGTTGTCCGTCTTTTGCAAACGAATCAAAATCAAAACAACAATCGTCAAGTCAATGCAATTAGCCAAAGTTGTGAAACGTGTGGTGGTCCACATCCGTATTATGAGTGCCCAGCCTCCGGTGGCTTTGCTCATGAGAACGTTTATGCTACAAATATGGGATGTAACGGTTACCAACCACAAGGAGATCGAAATCTTCTCAGCTATCGTTCCAACAATTATCTTGGACCACCCGGTTTTAATAACCAAAATCACGTTAACAATGTGCAAAACCATAACAATCGATTCAATCAAAATAAAAATCGAGTTAACAATGGTTTTCAAAATCCGGGAAATTTCAATCAAGGACAAAATCGTGGAAATTTTCAGAACCAAGGAAATTATCAAGGCCTGAATCACGGGAATTTTCAAAATGCAAATCATGGAAATTATAATCATGGAAATCAAAATTATGGGAATTGTCATAATCAAAATCAAGGATTTCATCAAAACAACCGAGGACAAAATTTCAATAATCAAAATTAAGCTTTGAATCAAAACCAAACGTCCTCGGATGAGTTTTTCAAGCAATTCATAAAAAATCAAGAGGAAATGAATAAGTTGATGATTAGTTAAATGGCCGAAATCAAGAAGTCTTTAAATGATCGACCCTCGGGCTCGGGAACTCTTCCAAGCAACACGATCGCTAACCCGAGGGGCGATGCTAATGCGATCACGACACGAAGTGGTGTTTCATATGATGGACCTACGGCTCCGACTACCTCATCTTCTTCTTCTCCTCCTAAGTTAGTCGACCGTGAAACTGAGGCGACAACGGATATTGAACTTCCTACTAATAACGGAAGGACCGAAAACATCCAACCTCCGGTTGTCCAACTGTCTAAAGAAAAAAAATGTTTCAAAAGGAAAAGAAAAAGTTGTTTTTGAACAAGATAATACCGTCAAGACCAAACTTCCTTATCCTTCTCGTCGAAACTAGGTTGAATATATGGAGGGCTCATTTCTTTTCACCCTTTTCTTTACTTTTCTTTTTCATTCTTCAACTCCTTCTTTCTCCTTTCATTCATATCCCCTTCTTTTATATCATACCTAAGGACTTCTATTTCTAGACTATGGGAGTTGTCCTTGGGTAGATCCCTCCGGCTCTGGCGGATCATAGGACATTTTTCCTAACCTTAGTCACCTTATAACTCCATGACTATCCTATGTTGCCATAAAACCATTTATTGAAAATCTCTCGAAGTGTTTATGAATATAAAACATATTTTGTTTACACTTCGAGAGTTTTACATTTTCAGAAAGACTCCCTGTTGGGTCAAAGTACTGATGCAAGTCAAAGTACTGCTCTATGAAAGTACTGCACAGATATAAAGGTCGAAGTACTGCATTGACTAAAGTTAAAGATCAAAGGACTGCTGATGGAAATTCAGTTGCAAGGATGCTTAGAATATTCTAGAAGATAAACTATAATAGGAATTAGTATTCTTGTACGTAAAGTATTGTAAACCGACTTAGGGTTATCCTTGTGCCTATAAAAGGATCCCTAGGAGGTCAAAAGATATATACATAACGATTACGATTTAGAGAAGTTAGAGTTGTAATAGTCTGCATTCTACAAGCAGATTTAAGGTGTTATTATAATCAAAGTTTGATTAATTCTTCTTAGCTTTGTTAAG
>LBNU01024856.1:19409-32809 GCA_014162995.1 Artemisia annua | reverse complement strand
TTAGCAACATTGTATAGTGCATGTATTTGATCATGATAGTTAACTCGCCACCATTAAAATACCCTTTATTCCAACCAAACCGTGTTTATCATATCCCTACACCTTACATTATAACCCTTTGGAAAGCCCTCTTTGATAGTTTATCTTAGGTGCTTCCGCCTAGTGGAAGAGTAATTCATCCTCTCCCAAGCCTATGGTAATCTATTTGCTATGACAGGTAGTGAGAGATATTTTCCGTTTTCATTTATGAGATATAATTCTATGACACTTGAGAGATGAGTGTATCCAAACACTATTTGTGAGGTGCTAGTGTATGATTTCCGTGCTTATTATGATTAGGGTCGAATGGCTACTTGTTGTAATTACTTTTATATTTGTGTTAAATGACCCCTAACTCATATTTTGATTGGAATAAAAGCTTATTTGTTTTAGGACAAGCAAATCCCAAGTGTAAGGGTATTTGATGAGACGAAAAGTGTACCCGTTTTAAGGGGTCATTTAAGCCCTAATTCGAGTAAATATGATCAAATATTGCCCTAAATCGTTCCTTTTGTCATTTTAGGTACTTTTGAGAAGAATTCTGGAAAACATGCATATCTGGACGTTTTTGGAGCATAAAAGTGAAGAAAACGACAAAGTCTCAAAAGAAGCTGGATTTTCTTCCTGACGGCGTCAGAGTCACAAGGTGACGCCGTCAGCCAACGTTGACAAAGGAGTGAAATCAGATTACACTAGACGCCCTATGAAGAAAACAAGATGTTTACACCTGACAGCGTCAGGTGATAGAGAAAGTAGGCCGTCAGGTGTTAACTTAAATAGTGACGGCCCAGAGCAAAATAAAGAGCAAAATAAAGAGTGACGGCGTCAGAAGTAAATCTAGGCCATCCGAGAACCCTAATGACGGTGAGTTGACGGCGTCAGAACCCATAACCTGACGCCGTTAGAATGTAAAAGTCTATATATACTTTTCTATTTTTCATTCATTAGTGTGGAACTTTTGGTACAAAACCCTAAAGACGAATTTGGCTGTATTCAAGGGTTTTTCACCCTTGAATCCTTCATGTTCAATTAAAGATAATTCCTCACTTAAATTAATCAATATGTCTATGTGTTGGTTAATTATATCTTATGCTTGTCTTTCAATTAACATGCTAGGCTAGATTTTTCTTGTGTTTGCTTAGATCTAATGAAACCTAACTATTAATTATTGGTTGATTGGTGTGTTATTACTTTGTTGGGATGAATGTTTCATCAATGTTAGGCTTAAGAAAACTGGCGATACTCCTATATGGTAACATGCTTGAACGTCTTAAGAAACATGTAACTAATGCGTACTAGGTTATTAAGGTAGTATTTAACGCATGAGCCACTGTTTACAATCCCTATGATTATGTGTACGCATAGTTGTAGGAGGAGATAAGAGCTCATAGAATTGGGGAGATATGTATGCCACCCCATGAATTGTTAAGGAATACACCCGTCATCCACGCAAGTAATACATACACCAATTAACCGGTAAAAGATAGTTAGGGAGTAAGGAAGTCTAAGTAAACACATTTGTCTCCATATAAGTTTTCACAACCACAATAGTTTAGTTATTTTATTTTTATTGCAATTGTAGTTTTTGGGTTAGTTGACTAGCAACTAATTCCGCCCACTCTTCCACAACCCGAGATTTTACTTGCTTTCCATAAAATATAAAAACACAAAAATAATCCTCCTTCACCTTTAGACCTTTTAGAGTAGGTTTTCTATCCTAACGAACATTATTCCCTGTGAGAGAACAATTAATCCCCCGTACTTATCACTACACTATAATACACCGATCAGGTACACTGCCTGGTGGGATTGCAAGCTTCTCAAGATCCCTTGAGAGGTAAAACCTGTTGCGTGGTCGCAATCCCACGCTCATCAATACTTTGATTCCTTTTTATTTTGTATCCAGGTTACAAGTGAGCATAGGAGCTAAAGAGATGAGGAAATTGGAAAGAATGTACAAAGATAGACAAATCCAAGTATGCTGGAAGAAGCTACGGCGTAACATCATCTATTAACTACGCCGTAGCTAGGATTTCAACTAAGAAGACCAAGTCAACAATGATCAAGAGTTTACGGCGTAACCAATTGCATGGTTTATGCCGTAACAAACACAAGTCTTATGAATCCTCAGATCTGAAGACTACGCCGTAACACAACTCTGGATATACGGCGTAGCAACGTGTACGAGAGTAATCCTAGCTCAAGAATTAACTTACGGCGTAACACATCATTTGGATTATGATGTAATGAAGACTACGAGAGTAATCTGAGATCCGAGAAATTATCTATGGCATAACGCACATGGAGATTACGACGTAGACAGAACCCTAATATCATTGTTACGGCGTAACATTTCATCAATTACGCCGTAACCTTCAGATCTGGATAAGATTACACTAGTTACGGCGTAACACATTTCTGAGTTACGCCGTAACTCTCGACGGGCCTATAAATAAAACCCTAATTTCTGCATTTTGATAGACAAATTTCTCACACACAAAGTCAGAGAATGTTGGGAGCTTTTAGGAGGCCCTTCTATAGCAGCATACAGAGCCTTTCCAAGGGAGAAATCAAACCTCAATCACCATAAGTTTTAGCATTTCATCATTTCATTTACATTTTGAATTCATGGCTTTTTTAAACATTACTTCGAGTGTTGAATTTAAACATTACTTCGAACTTTTCTTAAATGCTTTTACATGTGTGCATGTTTAGTTTATCTTGAGAACCTCTAATTTCGGTAGTTTTGAGATGCGGTAGTATCTGTTACGCTAGCTTAAATTGGAATAATCCCCCAATTTAGTTAGTAGGCTAGAAGAATTGACCATAGGACACTAGCCTGATGGATTGCGAGGAAATGGGAGGGATGACAACTGACCATACTGCCTCGTGTGCGAATTGACCATAGGATCACCTACCGATGTTTGATGAACTTAGTAAGTTAAAGAAATGACCTATGATCGTGACAACGGGCCATTAAAGATAAGTCTAGCATGTAGTGGCGCTTAATGACTCAAACCCATCTACCGTACGTCGGCTTACTAGCATGGGGTAGTGCCTGTGGTTCCTGACAGGATTCGGGGGAGATAGGCTAGGGAACTTGACCATATGCACCTAGTGATATATGTCCGCCCCACCTAAAGCATGAGATTAGTTTAATAGGGAACATGACCATAAGCGATATAGGAAGAGTAATTAGGTTAGCACATTTCTCTCTGACTGCTCACAACCTTTACTTTAATTGTTTTTGTTTCCTATTTCATTTAGTTTTATCAATCAATCAATCAATTCTCTTTTTATTAATTAGTGACATTAGAATTAGATATAATCCGCACCACATAGCTCTTCGGACGACCTCAGAGTTACCATTACTAGCCTACACACGACCAGATTCTCTGTCCGTTAGTGCATAAGGTAGACATAGGGTAGATACGAGACTTTATAAATAGTAAAACCTGGTCAGAAATCCTGCATCAAGTTTTTGGCCCATTGCTGGGGAGCTATAATAGGATTTTTTTTAAGTCTTTTATTTTATTTTTTGTTTTTCTCACTCTTTGTTTTAAGTTTTAGGAATTATGGAAGTAATCGACATCGATATGCTGACTTTGGAAGAGTACCTTGCCATGACTAGGGAAGAGCAAGGACCGGGCCTTGTGAGGCCGATTATTGGAGCGGATGTTTAGTTCGAGATCAAGCCGCAGTTTATGAGCTAGTTGAGAGAAAAGGAAGACGCTTATGAGCACGTGGAAAATATGCTCTACATTACTAGTCTATTCAATATTCCAGGTGTTTCTCTCGACGCAGTCATGCTCCGAGTGTTCCTTGTGACACTTTCCGAAGCCGCAAAAAGATGGATTGATAGGTTACCTGCTGGAACCATCAACATTTGGAATCTCCTCAAGAAGAACTTTATTCAACGCTTTTGCCCTCCTTCTCGAACAGCAAAACAGTTGGAGAAGATTCATAATTTCAAACAGGAGGGCAACGAAACTATGTACCAAGCTTGGGAACGATACAATGATCTTTTATACAGGTGCCCAACACATGATTTGAATAGCCAACAGAAGGTGAGCTTGTTTTATAAATGCATCAATATCGCAACTAGACGAATGATTGATTCCCAAGGACCTATCCTGGGAATGACACCTGCTCGAGCCTTGGATGTAATTCAAGATATGGCTGAGCGCTCACAAAAATGGCATGATGGAGGTAGCACCAGAAGTACCGAAGAAGGTTTAGAAGGTATGAACGCTCTTACTAATCAACTCGAGAACCTAGGAAGGGAAATGAAGAAGCTCAAAGAAAGCGTTCATGCTATCCAAGTCGGATGTGATATTTGCAAAGGGGCCCACCTCGCAAATGATTGCCCATTAGGAGAAGAAGATAAAAAGGTCGAGGAAGTCAAATATGGGGATGGAAGACCTTTTCAGGGTAATGGTAACGGATATCGAATGGGAGCACAAGGATTTAATTCCAGATTCAACAACCGGCCAACCTATGGTGAGAGAAAATCCTCTCTCGAAGAAACCAACAACAAATTCTTGGAAGAATCGGCTAAAAGAGAAACGAAAGAGGACTTTGGCTAAAAGGTTTTCAAGAAGGAACGGAAGCTAATTTAAAATCTCATGATGAGACTTTAAGAACCTTGAAGCTAAAATCGAATTGCTATCAAAAGATGTGCAGGAACAACGAAACTATGTACCAAGATTGAGAAAGCTAAGGTTTGTGTTGCTATACCCTTGATCAAAGAACATATTGAGATTATCCCCAAAGAATATGCGCATAACATAACAGAGTTACGCCGTAACACTAGCCAGCAGTTACAGTGTAACAAAGAATCAGACGAAGAAACAGTTGGCAGTTCCTGGGAAAGTACTCCGGCAAATAAAGAAGAGTTGAAAATTGTTACTGGCAAAACCCATGTATAGCATAGTGATGAGGCGAAAAGTGTTACGCTTTTAGAGGGTCATTTAAGCCCTAAATCGTGATTTTATGATCAAATATTACCTTAAATCGTTCCTTTTGTCATTTTAGGTACTTTCGGGAGGAATTCTGGAAAACGTTGCATTTTGGACGCTTTTGGAGCATAAAAGTGAAGAAAACGACAAAGTCTCAAAAGCATGCTGGAAATCCAACCTGACGGCGTCAGGAGCTATAAGCGGACGCCGTCACTTGAAGACAAAGGAGTTGGATTCAGACTTTACCAGACGCCCAAGTGAAGAATTCAAGATTTAACACCTGACGGCGTCAGGTGTTAAGAAGTCTAGGCCGTCTGGTGTAATGCTAAAGAGAGACGGCCCAGAAGGAATTACAAGGTGACGACGTCAGAAGTGGATCTAGGTGATCCAAAAACCCTAAACGCGGCGGGTTGACGGCGTCAGAGTCTAAAAGCTGACGCCGTCAGAGTGTAAATTCTATATATATTCTAGGATTTTCATTCATTAAAAGTGTGTAACTTTGGAGAGAGTTTTGGTGTAACCCTAGTACGAACTTCCTGCACTTTTTAAGGGTTTCATACCCTTGAATCTTCCATGTTTCATTGAAGATAAGTAATCATTCAATCATTCAATATGTCTATGTGTTGTTTGATTTTATCTTATGCTTGTCTTTTATGTAACATGCTAGGCTAGGTTTGTTTGTGTTTGCTTAGATGTAATGAAACCTAGTTATTGATTATTGATTGATGGTTTATTGTTAGTTGTTGTTGGGTGAATGTTTATCGATGTTAGGCTTAGGAAAACTGGCTAAATTCCTTTGGTAACCCGCGCGATGTCTTAAGAAACATGAATCGGATGGCACTACGATTATTATGGTTGTATTTAATGCATAAGTGACTACTAAGGAGGCCATGGTTACGATACTAAACGTGTCACCATAGGAAGAGGTAGAAGCTTATAAAGTTAGGGAAGATCGTGCACGGCCCTACGAATGGTATTAAGGAATGAAACCCGTCACCCACGCAACCATAATAAGCTTATCAATCAATAAAAGATAACTAGGGAGTAATGAAATCTAAGTAAACACGTTTTTCTCCTTATAAGTTTCACAACCATTTTATTTTCTTGTTATTTTATTTTATTTGCATTTGTAGTTTATTTGGGTTAGTTGACTATCAACTAATTCCGCTCACTCCTTTCAAAACCGAGATTTTTACCTGCTTTGTGATGAGACGAAAAGTGTTACGCTTTTAGGGGGTCATTTAAGCCCTAATTCGTATAAATGTGATCAAATATTGCCCTAAATCGTTCCTTTTGTCATTTTAGGTACTTTTGAGAGGAATTCTGGAAAACATGCACATTTGGACGTTTTTGGAGCTTAAAAGTGAAGAAAANGTTGACGGCGTCAGAGTCTAAAAGCTGACGCCGTCAGAGTGTAAATTCTATATATATTCTAGGATTTTCTTTCATTAAAAGTGTGTAACTTTGGAGAGAGTTTTGGTGTAACCCTAGTACGAAATTCCTGCACTTTTTAAGGGTTTCATACCCTTGAATCTTCTATGTTTCATTGAAGATAAGTAATCATTCAATCATTCAATATGTCTATGTGTTGTTTGATTTTATCTTATGCTTGTCTTTTATGTAACATGCTAGGCTAGGTTTGTTTGTGTTTGCTTAGATGTAATGAAACCTAGTTATTGATTATTGATTGATGGTTTATTGTTAGTTGTTGTTAGGTGAATGTTTATCGATGTTAGGCTTAGGAAAACTGGCTAAATTCCTTTGGTAACCTGCGCGATGTCTTAAGAAACATGAATCGGATGGTACTATGATTATTATGGTTGTATTTAATGCATAAGTGACTACTAAGGAGGCCATGGTTACGATACTAAACGTGTCGCCATAGGAAGAGGTAGAAGCTTATAGAGTTAGGGAAGATCGTGCACGGCCCTACGAATGGTATTAAGGAATGAAACCCGTCACCCACGCAACTATAATAAGCTTATCAATCAATAAAAGATAACTAGGGAGTAATGAAATCTAAGTAAACACGTTTTTCTCCTTATAAGTTTCACAACCATTTTATTTTCTTGTTATTTTATCTTATTTGCATTTGTACTTTATTTGGGTTAGTTGACTAGCAACTAATTCCGCTCACTCCTTTCAAAACTGAGATTTTTACCTGCTTTGCATTAAATATAAAAATACAAAAAGAAGCATCCCTCACCTCTAGGCCTAATTAGACTACTTTCAATCCTAACGAACACTATTCCTTGTGGAGAACGATCAATCCCCCGGTACTTGCCACTTCACTATACTACATCGGTCAGGTACACTGCCTGGTGGGGATTGCAAGCTTCTCAAGATCCCTTGAGAGGTAAAATATTTTGCGTAGACCGCAATCCATGCATCACATAGGAACCTACCAGATGTGTAAGGAAAGCTTTAAATTTATAATACTAGTTTCACCGATTTTAATAAACCAAACACACGGGTAAAGTATAACCCCCGTTGGTAGTATTAGATTAAGGTAAGACCAGGTCCTATCCACAGGGACTTAGTTCGTTCAGATTAAGTATAATAATTAGTAAAATAAGACAAGTAACAATTATAGGAATAAAAGGAATTCAAATATTAAGACATATGATTGCTTGGATAGCTTAGATAATCTAGTGACAATGCTTATGTTTGATCTCAGTTTGATTAAGGAGCACAACTTATAAGAAAGCTATTTTCGTCAAAAGAGCAATTTCATAACTCGTAGGTTCAATTCAAGATTCATATTTTCCCATTAAGTGATTTCTCTCGAAATAGTATTTCATATCAAGTCTAGATTATTATCGACTCTCCTAAGTGGATTTCTCCTTTCAAAGACTAGTAACGCAGACAAGTTCCTAGAATTGCGTTTAACACGTTGGTTCTTTCGACCTATCCCAACATATTATATTCAACCAGTTTCAATAAGTAAATGTGATAAGACTAGAAATGAAATAGTTCACAATATAAACTTGAAATTGGTAGAGATCAAAACATAATCATAAGTCGCTTTATTATATTCACATATCCAAGCAATCATAAGAGGTTTAGCCTCTCATGGCTAACGAGTTCATAATAACAGAAGTGAGTAAATGATAAACAAGAGACATACAGATTGGATTGATCAAATGATTACACAAGTGACACAAGTAACCAAGAATTCGACACCAACACGTATTACTTCTGACTTAGCTTCGTGGAAATTGGTTATAGAGTAGAGAGTTCAAATGCTTGCAAATGATCTCTATTTATAGGCAATCTGATATGCGAAGTACGGCGCACTTGCTTCCTGAGTGCGGCGCACTTTCTTACTTTCTTGACGCCAAAGCTTCATAAATGCAGGGGAAGTATGGCGCACATAGTTTGTAAGACCGGCGTACTTTTATTTAATATTATATATTTGACTTCCCTTGACCGAGAGGTAAGTGCGGCACACTTTATTGTAAAACCCGCGCACTTGGCTTGCATGAAAAGCTAATCATGGAAGACTTCATTATTTATTCACTTCAAGTGGCGAAATAGTAGGTTTTTAGGTGTTTCATGCTCAGAGCATCCAAGAGTGAACCTGCATTCATTTTATGCTATTAAGTACCAAAAGTTCATGTAAAATGATCATAAAATATTAGAATAATGCTCAAAAATATGTATAATTAGAGCGTTATCAAATACCTCCACACTTAGCTATTGCTTGCCCTCAAGCAATCAGGCAAGAAAATTAAATTTGTTTTGTGATCATGGAGATATATTATCAGTTTTATTATTTTGCTACAAAGGCATTGACACATAACTAAAAACACCTCACGAAGGATATATTTTAAATGATTCACACAATTCACTCGAATAGGGTTAAGTTCACTTAATATATGCACAGACACGACTAAATAGCTACCATAGGCTTGCACAAATCACAAAGACAACTCCGACAAGGCGTAAGCACCAGACAATGATATCAATGAGGACTTTTTCGGGTTGGCTTAGGGATTAAGGGTATGAACAAGGCATGGGTAATTTCCTTTGTTGTTTCTTGTAGGATTTGTAGAAGGATATACTAAACAGCTGCATAACATCAATATACAAGGATCCTTTTATTCCATCATAATAATCACTTCTTTTTTTTTCTTTCTTTTCATCATCATTTTTTTTGATTTTCTTTTTCAACATTTCTCATAACTTTTCTTTTCTTTCATACTATGTTCATTTCGCAGCAATAATCAATCAATCTTCATTCTTTTCAAGCATAAGTAATTTGGTTTAAGAATAGGGAAAAGGCTTAGGCTCAGCATGTTGTTCTAGGTGGCAATAGCACTAAAAATGAGCGCTAGAAGGTTATTTTCTCGAATATACTAGTGACCAGTGTAGTCAACTAGATTATGATTTCATAGGATGGCTTTTTGGTGTAAATCCTAAGTTTGCCTCAATATCATGTAAAATTGTCTATAAAGCATAAGAAATGCAATCTCACTGCGGCATTCGTTATTGATGAATAAGTGCAAGTTCTAGAGCTAATTTAAATCGTCGGTTCACTCATATGTTTGGAGAAAGTGTAGCAGATATACACTCATAAAGGCTTATAAAAATCTCACATTTGTTAGTGAATTGTTAGGAATACGTTTATTCACGTAAAAGACTCGGTCACCCCGAGTATAGTTTAGCATTGAATAGCTCATAGTACTTATCATGTTAGTTAGTAGTTTAATAGTTAGTTAATATATGTAAAGAGTATTCGTGGAGTGAGTCGGGTCTTCAGCCACTGTCGCTCACTCTACAGCTTGTTTCATGAGGCACCTTAGTGTGTGTATAAATACCCTCTCCCACCCAAGGGAGAGGGTTGGACCTTTCATTACATCAATCNTTAGGGATTAAGGGTATGAACAAGGCATGGGTAATTTCCTTTGTTGTTTCTTGTAGGATTTGTAGAAGGATATACTAAACAGCTGCATAACATCAATATATAAGGATCCTTTTATTCCATCATAATAATCACTTCTTTTTTTTTTCTTTCTTTTCATCATTATTTTTTTTATTTTCTTTTTCAACATTTCTCATAACTTTTATTTTCTTTCATACTATGTTCATTTCGCAGCAATAATCAATCAATCTTCATTCTTTTCAAGCATAAGTAATTTGGTTTAAGAATAGGGAAAAGGCTTAGGCTCAGCATGTTGTTCTAGGTGGCAATAGCACTAAAAATGAGCGCTAGAAGGTTATTTTCTCGAATATACTAGTGACCAGTGTAGAGAACTAGATTATGATTTCATAGGATGGCTTTTTGGTGTAAATCCTAAGTTTGCCTCAATATCATATAAAATTGTCTATAAAGCATAAGAAATGCAATCTCACTGCGGCATTCGTTATTGATGAATAAGTGCAAGTTCTAGAGCTAATTTAAATTGTCGGTTCACTCATATGTTTGGAGAAAGTGTAGCAGATATACACTCATAAAGGCTTATAAAAATCTCACATTTGTTAGTGAATTGTGTCATAATTCTCAATTTCCAGGTCAATTCCTTAGTCCCGACATTTCCTATTCATTGAACTTCAATTTTACATTTCACGAAACCGGGTAGGTTAAGTCACATTGTCATTCATCGTACATTTCATAGACTAGGGTTAGTCTACATTGCATCACGACATCATTTGCATTCTATTCCACTCGTAGATTATATATTTTCAAGTTATACTTATTTATTTATTTGTATATAAACAATAAGTCATGTTATTAGTTTTTAACCTAATGTACCAAACAATTTTCACTAGGGCACTAATATATTTTATATTAGTTATTTTTCCACTAAGGTTATAAAACTATATATTATTTATTTTTGGTGGTTAACCAAATAATAAACCTTTACTTGAACTTATATACATAATAAATTGTATAAACAAAGAGATACCTATCAAAATACCTAATGTTTATGAAAATTATATTTTTATAATTTTTACAACTTTATTATATCCCGTATTGTCCCGATATATTTTATTTTTAATTAACCCGGTACCCGGTAACACTAAAAATACAAAACTATGCACTAAACGGTACCCCGTAAAATCAGGTGGGACAAAAATTGTGACAAGACCACCACCTCATGTGAGGTGGCCGGCCTTGGGGTCCTTTGGGACACATGGGGCTTCCAAATTCACCCAACTAATCTTCCACTACATCATTTTTACTAAGTACCATTTGCATGTAAGAAACATAGATCAAAATATTTTCCTACTCTCTTGTGGTTGCTTCCTCTTGCTCGTTCCATATCAAGAGACCAAAGGGAGACCACATTTTCAAGCACAAAATATTTTACAAGACTTAGAATACATCCATTACAAGGTTTTGCAATATAAACCTATGGATTGTTAGGTTTTTCTACATAAAAGTTATAAGGTTTTCAAGTAAGTACATCACCTATTTTTATAAGTTCTACCACAATTTCCTTGCTAGGTTTATGTACATTTATCATTTTTGAACTTGCACATGGAAAGTCTATACCACAAAACCTAAGTTTCTATCATTTTATGTGTAAAATGGATTCCTTATGAAACCTTGGTGAAATGATTGAAATGGTGATGTTAGGGAACCCATGACACCCTAAGAAGGTGTATGGTAGATTAAGGGATGAGTTGATGTTGTTAGTAGTGGATTTGGACATGTACGAACTAGGAAAAATCATTTTTGGAACCATATATAAACCTACTGTCCTCATTTTCAAAATTGAAAAAATTCAGTGAGCTTTGGTAAATTTTGGACCCAAGATATAGAAAATACATTCTTAGATGAAACTATGGCCTTTTGAATCGCTAAAAACGGACTTATAACGAAGGAGTTATGCCAAAAACAAAATTATACTAGCTTTATACATTTTCCGGAAAATTGTGTGCTGATGTACGAATTTACTTGGCAAAAAACGAGCCTTAGACCTTTTCAAAACATGCCAAACTTTTGAAAATATGTTAGTATACCTTTTTACCTTTTCGGGGATATAAAGAACATGAAAATCGGCCTTATAACGAATTAGTTATGATTTTTCGAAAGTTATTGTTTTCACTAAAATACCAACAGCACATTACTCAGAAAATTTTCTAAGTATACCCAGAAACACCCATGTTGAGAGCTATTTTCCCGTCAATTGACTCAGTTCTGGAGTTTTGGACTTCAAGGAACAAAAGTTAGAGGACCTGGCCTAGTTTTCAAATCAAAAAGTCGTTTGTCATTTGGACTTAAAATGAGTAATCTACAGCTATCCAAACATTCATAAAAACTGCCCAGAAATGGCAGCTTTAGCCTAAAAACACCATACTTTTCGATCATTTATCATAAAATCTAGATACTTTGAGCAAAACTTCACTCATGAACATATTTAGGCTTGGTGCTAAGCTTTCCAGAAATACCAATTTTATTTCCTAACTCTCAATATTCACTGATTTACAACTAGTTTTCCGAAGCCATTTTTAACCGTATTTCAAAAATTACTAAGTGTTATATTTTACGTCTAAAACCTATATTTCACTATTATTCACTATATAATTATCGTATAACATTATTAGACTATATGAACATGTAATATTGACTATGACCTTATACGAAGATGTAAATTATATTTTCGACAACAATACATATTTTGAATATAAATTCCACTTTTGGTACACGATACCCCTAGTACACCCCTCCGAGCCTATCCTTTCGTTTCGACCTTTGAGCATCTTACTCAAAGTGAGAATTTGTTACACCCCACTAAATGTACACCCAAATCGCCTTAGCCCACCTTGTATGCACCCACCTTTGGTGCATTATTGTGAAAACATTTGTTAAACCCTTAGTTAATTATCCGGTCAATTACATGGTTGCTAAGTTAAGTCATATCCTTGTACATATTGTTTTGGGGCGATTGGGACTCATGGGTAAAGTACTAGCGTGATGGAGTAATGGGGAAGAGCAACATTATTACCCCCATATGTACTAAACATTTTAAAAGTACTCCAAGTTTTTCGATAATCTTAATTCGAGTTATTAGAATAGTGATTGTAAAGTTATGTAAAGATTCAAGTGTAAGGGGAATGCAAATCCCCTATGATGTATTATTTTGGATGGTAGGGCAAGAGTGTATGAAAAAAAAAAAAAAAAATGAAAAATCAAGAAAAATACAAAAAAATATGAAAAAGAAAGAAGAAAAACATACGGACTACCATCCCGTTTCCTTTTATGTTCCTTTTTAGACTAAGATTGAGTCGAGTCTTGACTTAAGCAACGATGTAGAGTGCATGTATTTGATCATGATAATTAACTCGCCACCACTAAAATATCCTTTATTCCAACCAAACCGTGTTATCATATCCCTACACCTTACGTTACAACCCTTTATAAAGCCCTCTTTGATAGTTTATCTTAGGTGCTTA
>LBNU01024854.1:4300-26011 GCA_014162995.1 Artemisia annua | reverse complement strand
AAAAAAAAACGAACCTGGTAAATAACCCGAAAAAAATCCGAATCCGAACATTTAACCGAAAAAAACGAACCGGAAAAAAACCGAAAAAAATCGATTCCGAAAATTTATAACCGAAAAAAACCGTTCCGGACATTTTTAACCGAAAAAAACCGACTCCGAAAAAACCGAACCGAACCGAAACTGGTTTTTAGAAAAACTGGTTTTTTTAAAACCGGTTTTCTAAAACCCGAAAACCGGTTTTAACCGACCGATTTGCACCTCTACTTTGTTGCTCATAATTCATAAATCAATAGTTCCATTTTAGAACACATGATACAACTACATACATTATGCAATAAATTACCGATATATTAGTTAAATTAAGTTTTTAACGCAGAGTAATCATGGTTGGAACTAAGAAGTTAAGATGGTTATTAGATCTAATTTTTATTCTAATATGTATAATTTTAATTCATTTGACAAAAAGAAAAGTGTGTACAATTAATTTAATCTAGTACACTTTGCTAATCTTTTCCCTAATAAAACAAAACCCCTCTAGTGGGGACTTTTTAATCAAATCATACTTATTTAGGTAATAATTAAATTTGTTGGATTTTTTTTATAATGATTTAAAAAATAAGAAAACGCTAAATATTTCCTGATTTAGTCAAATTTTATAAAAAATCGTTTTTATTACTCACCTCACAAAAAACGTAAAACATACGCATGTACTTGAGAGTTTTTTATGGATAGTTTTGGACCAAAATATAAAAATAAAAAAATAAAGCGGAACCACAAATCGGTGCTAAATCATCATCCCTTGACACAACTACTATACTATTCTTCCACAAACCCTAAACAAAAACATAATTCGATCAGAAAACCCCAAATCACCAGCTTGATGCCTTTAACAATCCACACTATCTATGTATTCATAACTATGTTTATAAAAAGTAAAACCATTGATGCAAGGTATGCTTATTGTGTTTCATCATCTTCATCTTTATATTTATTTTTATTTTTTTTAAAAATTATTATTATTATTATTATTATTATTATTATTATTATTATTATTATTATTATTATTATTATTATTATTATTATTATTATTATTATTATTATTATTTAAAACTAATGTTCTGGACATGAGATTAATAGAATAAAGTAAATTACATTTGAATATGTTATTTATTTATTTATTTATTTTTTTGGAAAATGTTTAAATTTTCGTATGGCTTTATGCAAGCTTTAATTGCAGTTGGAAGTTAGGATTAGGAGTAGTTATTCACCCCAATTTCACAACATGTTCACATAATTAGATATCAAGAAAATTATAGTGGTATGTATATTTGATTATACTAATCCTAATTGATTATGCATTTAATTGTATTATTTTGATTGAAACATGGAATTAGTACTTTTTGTAATGCTTCGTGATTTATAATAGGTTTTTCCCTTATGATTTCTATTTGCCTGAATGTTGAACCAAACATGTGATTTTGACAAAACGTTCATTCAAATATAAACATAATTGTTATTGCTTGATAGAGCAATCTGTTGTCTAAATTGTTATATATAAGTCAATGTGTGCATCATGAAGAAGAACTCATTATTTCACATGTATTTGTTGAATGATAGTTTTGAATTGATGAATTTTGATCCTTGATATCATTGTGCCATGATGTGAATTGCTATCGTTAAAATATGGGTTGTAATGTAGATGTTGTCGAGATTTTGCCCTATCGTAAAATCTTTGAAGCTGTATAATGCAAAAGAAAAGTAAACGAGCTGTTTCGGTTAAAAAAAATATTTGAAGATGGTACTACTATTAGGTTGTTGGTGAAACTTTATAGTAACAGTGATGTGCTAGATATGAAGATGATTAGGTTGATGAGAAGCATGATGATTATGGTATTGAAACATGGGCTAAAAGAAGTAGATACATAGGCCAATATAGGCAAATAGCATCAAACATATAATGTTTGTTGAAGTATCCAATGGTAGATTGACTATCCTATTTAAATGTTCGCCTTTTACTCAAAAGGATATTGGCTCGAATCAGTTCTATCACTAATTATATTCTTGACAAGGTACAATCATGGGCCCGTAAGGGTAAATCTAAACATGTGATAGTATTTAGGGTGGTGGCAGTCATGATCCCATACCTCACTCATGCCTCACCATCCACCAATAATATCATTCCACCTCATTCATGCCTCTCTCATGCCTCACCATAGTTTTTTAGTAGCAACCATGATCCCATGCCTCACCTAATTAAAAAGCCTCCCAACGTTCCAAAATTAAATGCCCAACGTCTATATTCCTTTTCATGCCACTGCGACAATATTTGCCGAATATCGCATGCCGATTTCATGCCGAATGGGAGGCAACGGTGTTGCCGCTCGGCATCACCCCATGCCGAAGCATACCGAAGACCATTGCCACTACCCTTAAACTTTTGGATTGTTTTTTGGGTTGTCTATGGTGGTTCAGGAACTTCATTTAATTAGGCAATGCATGGATAATTTTCGAAAAGTTTATTTATTCCAATATGCTTACATGTCTCTTATATGCGTTAGAAAACAACTTCAACTTAAAGTTGTTGCTCTAAGAGATCCTGTTCCATAGCCTAGCACGTGATTAAAATTTTTTAGGCCACTTCATTAGTATCATATCGTAAAATGGGTGGGTTGAGTAACGTGTCAAAATGCGTAAATCTATATATGCATCGGCACGCATCACGCACAACACTTTTTGTAGATAATTAATAAGTCAAGTTTAATAAGCAGATAAGCAATAATACAAGCAATACCAAACATCCTTATAAACAACTTATGTTTATTGCGTTGTTAAGACCTACTTTTAAGTATTTGGACGAAGAATGTGCTCATGCGTATCTGCGTATTTAAGATGAGATAAGCTTTTTCTTAGCAACTTTGGGTTGCTTCTTTTATAAAAGAGTACTTTTGGTAGATCAAAGTTACTTATTGGTTTGAATATTTTTCTAACTTTGGACCAAAAATGTATAGGGTTGGCTCAAGTGGATGATCATCACATAGTACCGAACTCGGACATTTTGTAAGCTCAACCAACTGTGGAGGTGACATACATCAAGCAAGTGCTCCATAGGCTACAACTAATACGATTAAATCGGGTCTTTACTACAAAAACAACAATTACAATGAGTGGACATGTTGGAACCTTGGCATTTGTGGCCCTTGCTCATGAAATACAACAGTCGAGGAAGGCTATTAAGACGATAAACTGTTGGTTCGTTCTCTCATATTTGAGCAAAACCCTTTCTTTTCTGGTGTGATATCATTGACATTTAAAGGTATTGACATTCGTCTAAAAGTTTTTGTTATATTATCAGTTAAGTGACTCGAGCCCTAAAACATTTTTTGATGGTTTGTTTGTAAAAAATGGTGGTTAGCTTGGCGGCAAAGGAGACGATGTGACAGATACATGTGTTTCACAAATGACTAAAAGGTNTTTTTTTTTTTTTTTTCTGTTGATAATGTCTTAAATTGATGTGGGTAGAACCCTAAAGCAACAAACCCAAAAACACCCCCATGACTATTATTGATTTAAATGAGTCGTAGCACAATATGAAGAAGATGTTTTCAATTTATTATGCTATTAATCACAAGAAGACTTTGTGGTATGGAAAAGTGTGTTATTTCAGGAGTAAATTTAGAATTTATATAGTATGATAAGTATATATATTGCGTTTTTTTGTTTATTTGTGTTATTGTAGATGTTTGATCCAACTGGTAGTGGTACGCAAATAGGAGGACCATTCAAAGGCCTATATGCTACTACAGGATATTGAGCTCCAAGAATAGCTGGATAAGCAGATCCTAAGTTACCATTATGAGGCACTGAATAATTTCTTGGAGTCCTAGGGAAAAAGAATGTTGATGGGGAAGACGATATAGTTGATCGTTGATCTTTTATAGTATCTCCTACTCTTATCTTTAATATTTTTCAACTACAACAAAGCTTCGCAAATAGAAGCTTATCCTTAATCAAATACTTTTAGTTTGAACCAAGTGCTTCAACTTTTGTTTTTCCATTAGTAGCATTAGTCACATTCTCTTCTACAAGCATTCAAAACGAATGGTGTGTAAATCCATTGGGAGATTAAATGTTCTCCTTTTACTAAAAAGGATATTGGCTTGAGTCGGTTCTATCACTAATTATGTTCTTGACAAAGTACAATCATGGCACGCGGAAGGGTAAAATAAACATGTGATAGTATTTAAACTACTGGATTGTTTTTTGGGTTGTTTAAGGTGGTTCAGGAACTTCCTTTAATTAGGCAATGCATAAATAATTTAGGAAATTTTATTTATTGCCGTTCTAAAAAAAATGTAAACTTCAAAAATTATTATGAAAAATTTCATATACATTATTATGAAAACTTCAAACAACTAAAACCATTTACGACATGTAAAGTTTTTTTGTTCTTTTAACCAGCAACAATACATAACTAAAATTTTTAGAAAAAACCCCGTGCGTGCACGGGTATTATAACTAGTTAACTAATAAGAAAATATTCTTTTTTTTCAAAATGACAAAGTACCCACTAGGGGTTTTGTTTTATTATATAAGAGATTTGTAGGCTTGTAGCTGATGAACGCCCCTTTAAACGAAAAAGGAAACGGAGGTACGGCCCGACCCAGCCCAACCATAATGTGTGAAACTAACAAAACCTCGTTTATATTTATATATTATATAAAATAAAATACGTGTCTTGGTTTTTTCGACTCTGGTTGTAATCCTTAAAAGGCGATGTGTTAGTGTTTGTGAATAATGGATCATGACAAAGAGTTCATCGAAAGAGAGGAAGAAGAACAAGGTAATGAATTCGAAGAAGAAGCAGAAGAAGATTATGATTATTTGGATTATGAATATGATGATATTGAAAAAATAGACTTATGGATAAATAAGCCTATGGTTGAAACTTGGGTTGGTTCCGATGGCAAAACAACTTTGGAAGGGCTGGAGGTTGATTGGCCCATTCTTGGTCGAAACAAGAATATATCTGTGTTTAAGGATGTTTGTTCAATTTGCTTCAAAGCTATGACTGGTACCGGACAACATCGAATTTGGTATATAACTCTTTCTCTATATCTAACTCAATGACATTAAAATAAATAAATAAATAAAAATAAAAAAATAAAAACCATTGCAAACACCTTTTGATATATAGTACGTCTTTTATTTATACTGTAATACCGTTTTTAACAATATTCCTCTTTATATATGTGTAAAATCATGCATGTTTCCTTCTATTCATTAGAAAATTCAGTTACCTTTGTTGATTCATAGTTTCCTTAAGAATCAAGGCCTTACAAATTCTTGCTTCATTAGTCCTAGCTCTTCTGATATGATATATAATGGTGATTTGAGTACTTGGTTTTATTTATTTACACATTTGGCTGCTTGTTTCTTTTTGTTTTGCAGTTGTTTCATCCTAGCTCTTCTGATATGTAATCTGGAGGTTATTTATTTACACATTTGACTGTCTGTTTCTTTTTGTTTTGCAGTTGTCTTCCTTGTGGGCACATATATGGAAGGTCGTGTATAAACCAATGGCTTCAACAAAGTCAAAATTGTAGCAAGGTTTGTCCGACTTATTAACAATGTTAATTTTACCTTATGTACAAAAAGTTGATTAGTTTATTTTCACATTTGACTTTTCTCTTAATAGTGCCCACAATGCAAATCCTTATGCACATTAAAGGATGTTACTCCTCTTTATGCAACTCGCCCTTGCGATGATGCGGTTGGTGCCTTACCCAAGGTAATCAGTGTCTGTATTAATGCTAAACCTCAATTCTTTTTATATGAGGTGTACAACGAATTTTCTCTTTAGCTTTTTTATATGCTAAAACTCTTCAAAGTATTCATTGCAGGTATCTACTAAACGGTTTTCATTCACTAAACAGGGTTTCAAGGCATTCAAGCGGTATGCAATGCGACGATTGGATGATGAATCCGCAATGCGGCTTGATGCAGCGCGACGACGTGATTATGCTGTGCGACAAGGAAAGGAGATATATCGACGGTGGTATTATTCGGCTGCAGCGCAGCAACCCGATAAATATAATCGGCTGGCCAATAAATTTTTACATCGGGATCATATGCTGGATCGACGGAAGTGGGCATTGAAACTACGGATTGAGGATTATCATGCGAGTATAGATCTTTTTGTGCAAAGGTACAACGAGCATATGACACGAGACAAGAATCAGTGTAAAGGGATGGCAACAATAGGATTACCGCGCATTCCATCAGAATCTTCATCCCTAACCCCATCCCCGTCAGGGATTGATTTAAGTTACCTCCATGTTCCCGAACGGGATAACGGATTCCAACACGCGTATCAAAGGTTCAGTGGAATTCTCGTTATGTCACACGAGGCGAAGCCTCTACGTCACCGCAATCGTAACATTTCACGGTACCATTGAGTCGGTAGGAGCGACATTCCATTTTCCATGGTCTTGGATGATGCTACTACATAAAATGAAAAACGGTAAACCATGTACTAATGAACATTTCATCTTTATTTGTTATGTTTCCATGTGTATGGCAATATAATCCTAGTTACATTAGTGGGGTACTTCAAAGTTCAAACAATCAAGATTATGCAGTTACTTGAGTTAGTACACTAGCATTTTATATTTCAGTTGCATAACGCCAATGACTCTTTCTAAACATGTAAACTTTGGATTCACATTTTTAGTCGCTCATTTTACAGATGCACGATTGCAAGTAGGGGTGTTATCGGGTCGGGTTGAGTCGGGTTTTGATTTTTGAAAACTCACCCGCAACCCGACCCGATAAAGGAAGCGGGTCATCGGGTTCGGGCGGTATTCGGGTCGGGTTATATATGTTGTGTCAGGTGATTCGGATTATCGGGTGATACTACAAATGAGTAGCTTATAAGAAGCAACCTGATTATTTCAAATTTCTTAGCATAGAGTAAGAAGCAACCTGCTTACCCTGTTGACCTTTCCATCACATAGTTAGCCATATAAAGACCTATAAATGTTGCCCATAACGGTAAGCATCTATTTCTTAATGAATCTCATACTCGTAAGCATTCGGTTTCAGAAGAAGTTCATCACTTCAAATCGATACGCAAAGGCCAATGGATGATAATAAATTGAAAATACGCCAACTACGGATAAGAGCATAATTCTATTCATCACCGAGTTTAAAAATCAAAATTAAGTGGATTTCAACTCATCATATCAAGATGAATCTACAGACATGTGTTATAATCATATTTATAGCAGTATGTAATCAAGGTCATAAGTAGCTGGTTCACATATGAGTGCCTTATCAAAGGGATGATTTTATGTGACAAGTTTACGAGATTTGTGTGTTGCCAAACAACAATAAATTGGCATGTTTAGACACATGTCGCACAATGTTGTTCACTTTGCCAACTCGTAAGTAAACTAGTATTATATCCTCAACGACATAACGACGTACTTCTTCATATAAAACCCACTTAGAAAGAAGTGATAATCACCCGCGGGCACCACTCGAGCAAACCAAGATTTGCATATTTCATGTTTTANGCCTTCTGATGGAAGTAAACAATGAAAGAACAAAGGAACCCTTAACAAGGTCAAGAAAACATACAACAAGTTAAACCAACAGAAGCCTTAAGACCTTACAAAATAACCTGAACCATTATCTTCGGAACACATGATCCATCACTCATCCCTTAGGACTACCAGTTGTTTATCTCCCCACCCTCTTATAAAATAATAAGCCATGTCACTAGTAACGTACGAACTATTCTCAATTATCTTACAATACACTCCACGAAATGTTTTACTATAATCAAAATTTTGGCCCCACTGCTCTTTTATAAACAATGAATTAATTTTCCTAAAGGTCCCATAAACTGTTTCACAAATTATTTGATGTCTTGCAACTATATCACCAACTACACTACCGTTTTGATATTATTTTACAAATAATAAATTTTTTTTCTATTACCTCATGAACTGTTTTACAAAATCATTTTATAAAATATTTTTACAAATCATCTTGCGGACCATTTACTTCTACGAAAAAGTGTTTTTATGTTATTGCCTTATAAACATAATAACCAACATTTTCTTTTGGAAATAAACCAAACCTTAGGAGTGAATCTCGCACATCTGCCTGAAACTATAGACAACAAATCCACTGAGTCCTGTTGCCATCCATCTCTAAAAAAGTTAACTACTCGTTCCTTACGATTAGATTCCCTTATCAATCCACAACTTTCACTTATAACCAACGAAAACACCTCATGACGTAACATCCGACTCACACATTCATTACAACAATATAAGTCATGATACATCCCAACACTGTCCAAGTGGGTTAAGTACCACAATTTTAAGATTCACCCGATGTTTAGCCACCAAACACTACTAAGCATTGAAAACTAGACTTTATCCTTGGACCTTCAGAAACTTATATAAATGTCATACCCAACTATACCTTCATCTTCAATGATTTTACTTTCAAAGATCTTTCTTTAAAAACGCGTTTATATCAACTACAAAAATATTTTTCCGAGATACTCATTTTGTGGAGTTAAAAATTTTCCCTGGTCAAAATATATCAAAACTTTTGCATATTAAAGAGCGACTAAGTATTTTTTTTATTATTTTTTTTGGTGAAGTTATTTTATCTACACCATGCTTAAAAACCCACACTACTACACTATATACCTATTTTATTTAGACCTTATCAAACCTTCGTATGTTAACAAACGTCTAAATATTGATTTATGTGAAATTGTCTTATTTACACCATATATAAAAATTTGTTCTACTAAACTTTGTATTCTTCAGGGTCGCATTAATTTACCCAACTATTAACCTCAAACAAAGAAAATTATGTCTTCTAGATTTTCGATTTAGTCAAATTCGTGAAAACGCTTACTCAAATAAAAAATTTCGAACAAAATTTTATAAATACCTCTGAGCAGGAAAACGCACAATCCTAGAACCAATCTTAGGACCAAACCTCGAAAACACTTGCTACACTTCCATACAACCTGGCATGCCTAAGATTTACAATAGCAATATGTTATACCTTGACATCATTCCTACAAAGTACGACCTTCCCACACACCCAATAAGATAAGATTCTCACACTGATAAAAGCGGGTGGACTGAGATAATAAATTTCTCAGGAAACGACGTGCCCTTTTGGAGTTTTAGATAGCATAACCTTTTGGGGACGGGACATCACTTTAAATTGGAATAATCAGAGGTCGCGTCCGATAGTAAGACCCTTAGCTTTCACCTGTAGCGAGCAAACATCCTCCGACAAGAGTGTCACCCACCCTTATTTCCCAACACAACCCTGGCAACTTTCACAACATAGAATTCCGGGACGGAATTTAGTTTAACGGGTTGGTACTGTAATACCCCGTAATTTACCTAGTCATTAATTATCGCTAAACATGAAGTAATTTATTATGAAGGTCTAATTAACCATTTTCATGGTAAAATTTTTCTTACAACTACGAATGATTTCGTCAACTAATTATGTGATGTAACTCACATTCCATGTAGACGACACCGCACGCGTACCAACACTATATTAGTAATGACTTAAGTCCAGTGGTTATTTTTTTTCGGAGTCAATAACTTTGTTTTTGGTTTTATTTTTTTAAAAACATTCACAAAAATGTATTTTTCACATCTTTCTCAAATACGCCAACCGAAACACCACGACTACATTTTAGGTTCAAATGGAACACGGGATACACAAAGTAAAAACAAAATATTTTCCCTCCTACACTTCTTTTGAAATGCCGCCCAAATAATTCACTAGCATTCACATGTTTTCCTTAGTGCTCGTGTTAAACAAAGACATTTAAGACAATGGTTGTATCTTAACTCAAAAAGGACATGCACCTTCTATACATTGTAAAGCTTAGTCAAAACATTCCCTCCTTTGTTCTTTTGTTTCAGCCGAGACCCAAGCAATATATATTCACATGTTTATTCAAATGCACATGGAGACATAGAAAATGTAAATGGAAAGTGATGTTTACTCTTATAGCCACACACCTTCACCTCACTTTATATTCAAAGGTCAAACATGCATTTTCTTCCTCCTTTTATGTTGTTCGAATCACAGGAACATCACACACTACTTTTCATTCAACTTTCACACACCAATTGCGTGATTTTTGTCTTGTAGCCTAACAAACTAGTGTGCTTGTGATGAGGTAATGCACTTTGGTGTCCTCATGGTCTTACAAAAACCGGTCCCCTCCCCATGGCTTTCACATGGGCATATGTACTATATCATGTCCTATATAAAATTGTCTCCATATAACATACCACCCACATGATCTCCATATCATCTCAAACAAATGAAACATACTTTTCTCCCATTATGAAAAACTAGTCGAGCATCCCAACAAGCAAACTCATTCCTTTTGTTCTTTGATAAATCTGCCGTGAACCCACAAGGACCAACATACATTCCTTCACAAAATTTCCACAAAAGTATTATCATTTGGGGTCATTTGATTCAAGCTTGGAAGGTTTTGGGTTTAAATTGAAGTAGAGTGGTCCTTGGTGATTTTTGGTATTCTTGTTCCTCTCCTTGTCAAACCCTACACAAACACTTTGTAGGAGTTCTTTTAATCTTTAACCTATATGTATTCTTAAGTTAATGTGGATGTTATGTATTTAGGTCTAAGATTAAAAGCTACAAATCTACTTCTTGAATCTATGTACCCTCGACATACATATATAATTAAGAGTAACTGTTGGTGTTTGAGCTTGTGTGGTAACTAAGAATTTATAACACAAAGGAAAACTTAATCTAAAAGTTGGCTCAAAACTTGGAACATGCTATTTGAATATCTAACCTATGAACTATTTTGTTTATTGGTTTAGTTGAAAAACTTTGGTCTAAAGAATACTTTTGGGTTGCGTTTGCATCATGTGGTCGAGCCACTGTTGCGTCAACAGTGGGTGCTTTTGGTTGCTTATCCTTGCCTCAAGAATATTTATCTCAACATTTGGAAACCCATTTGATAAGCTACAAACTATTTGGGCTGGAGGTGTGTTGTGTTTGAGCCGAGAATGAGATAGGCCGAGAGCCCGAGCCGGGTACATTAAGGATCTCGTTTGCTTATTTTGTCCAAACCCGAACCTAGTGCTTATTTCGTAACTTGTTTGGTTTTGATACTACTTATTTGGAAAATTTATTGGATCGAGTCTAAAAATATTTTTGTTTCGGTTTTGCTTATTTTTACTCAACGAGAGTCAAAGTGCTTTTTTTCCAAAACCAACTTATTTTTACACTTATTTAACTCATCGTATATTTGACTAAACAAGGACGTTGGGATGAAATTTGGTTTGTGTTGTCGAGAGTCACAGTAAGGTGACTTTGGTGTTGTTTATTTTGTCCAACAAAGCTACTACAAATAAGATTCCTAATGAGATACAATTTCATCAATTTTCTTTTAGTTAGGACTACGCTTGATGTCTCAAGTTTTACCCCTGCTTTCCATAACATCATTGTTTATTATTCCTTATAAAAAGCCAATAATGGCCTCCATAAGCTCAGTGAAGCTACTTACAAATTTTCAATATTCCACTTAATTCATAAACACATAATAAAATTTACTTATTTTACTTAAACAATTAGTTAACAACAATGTTCTCCTATTCCGACAACGTCTAATATTTAAATTGTGTTTATTTTCGTTCATCGCCTTCCGGTTAATGTCAAACCGGAGACTTATACGTCTTGCTATTTTTGTTATTATATATACTCTTATATACTTATACACTTCCATGAGCCAATACTTACAAACAATTAGAAAAACTGTTTTAAAACTAAAATGCTGCCACACAAGCAATAACAACACAAAACACTTTAAAACTTATTTAGACTTCATCGAGTCTCAAACCTAAAACTGTAAACTAAACGTGCCATACTAATCTAGGTCGCGTGTCGGTGCCGCTCACTATCACTACTCGATACTTTTCATTATCAGACTACTATTTGCCGAGGTGAGTCATAGCCCCTCTTTTATCTATTTTGAACTCTTTGGGGGAGATACATGCTCGTTTTACTTACATCTTTTACTAGTTTATCTTAAACACTTTACTCGATTTATGATACACTCTATTTGTTTATTGAAACATATTACATGCTACAAACATGAACACAAGTATTTTTCTGTATGCTACCATGATTATTATTGCCTAAGACACACTTTTGCCACTGAAAGTCCCTCATATCATGAACCTTAGTCACTTGCGAGTGAATGCGAATATAGTGAATAGATCTATTGGCAGTTGACGCCCCATTTGTGCTAGCCGGATAGGCAGCCAAATGCACTTTATTTGAAGAACAATAGGATGTTGGCAAACTCCTACACGAGGGCACTATTACTTACATAATCCCTATAATGTGAGTAACTTACGTCATTTTTATGACGTCACTAGTTAACGGTTGCATTCATGAGACTTAGAGCAATAAGGCGGTACTGTAGTCATGATACAGTACTGCAACTACTAAATTTATGGGCGTATAACAAACGTAGCCCACTGTTTATCAAACTTGGAACTTGTGTTCATTTATTTGCATACGATCCTTAAGGATTTACTAAATCTTGACCCCGTTTGGGCAAACAAATTAACTACTTTTGTGTTGACCCGGTTAGGGAAAACAACAAACGAACTATGGGTGTATGACAACGTAACCCACTATTTACTTCATTATCTCACAAACTCGAATCACTTTAACTGTTTTATATAAACTCTATGAACTCACCAACCTTTGTGTTGACACTCTTTAGCATGTATTCTCAGGTTTCCTAAGGTGATAACTTACTCTTGGAGGCACTTGGCAAACGGCATGGCATGGTCATAGATGACTCTGATAAACAGTTGGGACCACTCCATTTATTTTATGGGCCTATTTCCGCAATACTTTTGAAATATGTAAACTCATTGTTTTTAATAGTGAAATCTATTCTAAACGGTTGAGATAAAAACCGTTCTTCGTACCTCATGTAATGATACCAGTTTAGTTGCACCCCATTGCATGTATGCTTCCGCTGATTTGGTTTTCGGGGTGTTACACTATTCTCATCACTTCCAGATGTGTTAACATTTGAGAGAGGTGAATCATTGAAAATTTAATGGATTTGATGTCTCTTTACCTGTTAGCCATTAACTCTGGAGTAGCCAATGTTTCAGTATAATACCATGGTACATTGATAACCATGTGATTTTTAGCAAACCACCAGCTATCAACGGATTTGATTTGTCTTTACCAAAACCGTTTGCTTTTGGACTAGCCAACTCTTTGATGGGAAGCATTCATCATCTTGGTGAGTTGATTACCAATTATGGTTTTCCACAGCCTTTACGACAAGCCATAACCTTGTATGCTAGCCAACTCTTCACTAACAAAGATATGGTGAGTTAAATACCATACAATTTTTGGCAAATTGTCAGCCATAAACGGATTTGAGATATCTTTACCTAGAGCCGTTTGCTCTTGGATTAGCTAGTCCTTATGTGGGTTAGACATGGTTGACTGATAACCATTTGTTGTGTTAGTGCAAAGCACCTTCACCAAGCAAACTCCAAATAAACCTATCTCAAGTCTATCTTTCCAAAGCTTTTTGAAAATTCTTTCAAACACACCAAGCAGTTNTGGGTTTTTGAGGCCGATTGCGTCCCTTGACCGACAATGCTCAGGTGTCCGTTTTGCGTTATATTTTCAAGGGCATAATAAATCAACCACGTTTTAACTATATGTTAGTTAACTCTAACCCGAAGTTGTTTCGTATTAATTATTATTTCCCTTTTGCTTAAATTCTATAAAACCCTAATTACCAGCAGCACACATTCAACCCAACTCACTAACAATGGCACAAAACGATAAGGGGAAGCCTTTGTACAATGAGTTGAGGAAAGAGGATTAAGAATCGGGTTATCAAAGGTTTAACCGTCAATCTCAACAACTAATTTTCGCTGGAATTCGTTTTGTTCTCTTTGGTTACGATCCTATTAACAGAGCTCAGGTTTATGTTTCTCATTTATGCTTGATTAAATATACATAAACGTATGGCCTATTAACAGAGCTCGGGTTTATATATTAACTCATTTATGCTTGATTAAATATACATAAGCTCCAATGAAGACCGTTTGGGTGCTAAGAAGAAGAAAGAAGAGGTTGTTGACATCGGGTTATCAAAGGTTTCTGATTTAGAAACAAGGATTAAGAATCTTGAAGCTGTGTATAAAGTTCTAAAGGAAAAGAAGGAACGGGATGACACTGAAAGTTGTGGTTCTAGCTAATTGTATGTTTAGATGATAAGAAATTTGTAAGCAACATTCATTAAATTCTCTAACATCTCGAAATCTGCCATTGTACACATAATATATCAAAGAACAAGTGGTTTTATATCTCACTATGACAAAAGTACCAAATAAATAGGTAAAAAATAATTTATGTAAGTTACTCATATTAAAAGATTACATATGAAAAGCCTCATTTAAATGTAACATCTTCCAAAAAAACACCTCTTCACATTTACTCTTTTAAAGAGAAGTAACTATTTTAAATAGTGGGAACCTAATTAGTACCAACCATAGGGTAAATTGCATAAAAGTGTATCCAACTTAGCCTCAATTTCAATTTAAGGTACTCTACTTTTTACTTCAATTTAGTGTACTCAACTTATTTTTGATTGCAATGTAAGACATATAACGGGTTTTCCAGTTATCTTATAACGAAAAAATTACATGTTTCGTCCCTATGGTTTATCTCAAATAACAGTCGTAGTCCCTATTTCATTTTAATTACGCCAGATATACATTTTAGTCCGTTTTTATACGTTTTTCCATTCTTTTTACGTTTTCATCAGTTTTTTTTTACGTTTTTACCGTTTTTTTATGTTTTCGATCGTTTTTTTACGTTTGCATCCGTTATCGCCCGTTTTCTTATGTTTTCGTCCACTTTTTAAACGTTTTCGACTTCTTTTTTTACGATTTCGTTTCGTTTTTACGTTTTTTTCCTTCTATTTTTTAACGGTTCCGTCCGTTTTCTTATGTTTTCGCCCAATTTTTTACGTTTTCATTCGTTTTTTACGTTTTCGACTATTTTTTTTTTACGTTTTTGTCTTTTTTATATACGTTTTTGTCCATTTTTTTACGTTTTCGTCTATTTTTTTACGCTTTTGTCCACTTTTTCCGATTTTTAAGTATTCGTCCATTTTTTACGCTTTCGTCCATTTTTTATTTTTTGTCTGTTGTTTTACGTTTTCGTCCATATTCTAGTGTTTTCGACTTATATTTACGTTTTTGTCCTTTTTTACGTATTAACCGATTTTTATACGTTTTCATCAGTTTTTAAACGAAAACACAAGAAAACGGACGAAAACATTTAAAAATAGAGGAAAACGTAAAAAGCGAACTAAAACATAAAAAAGACGAAAACGCAAAAAAAAAAACAGACAAAACCTAAAAAACAGACGAACACGTAAAAAACAGACGAAAACATGAAAAAACGTACGAAAATGTAAAAAACGTACGAAAACGTAAAAAACATACGAAAACGTAAAAGAAAGACGACAATGTAAAAAACAGACGAAAATGTAAAGAAAGACGACAACGTAAAAGCGGACAAAAACGTAAAGAAACATATGAAAACGTAAAAAAAATGGATGAAAACGTAAGAAAAACAGTCGAAAAAGTAAAAAATAGATGAAAACGTAAAAAATGACAAAAACGTAAAAAAAGAAAGAAAAAAAACGTAAAAAAAGAAAGAAAAAAAACGTAAAAAAAGTGAACGAAAACGTAAAAATACGGACGAAAACCTAAAAAAGCGGACGAAAACTTAAGAAGACGGGCTAAAACTTTAGAATACGGATGAAAACGTAAAAAACGGTCAAACCATAAAAAAACGATCGAAAACGTAAAAAAAATGGTTGAAAACGTAAAAAACTAATGAAAACGTAAAAAATGGACAAAACATATTAAACCTTGTAAAAATGGACTAAAACGTATGTTTCGCGTTGTAGCAACAGGCATTTCTGGGGCAATACTTGTTCATAAAACACAAAATTATTTATCTTGAACGACTACTTTATTACACTTACATTAACCGTTAGGTTATATTGTGTAAACTGAAATTTTAGTAAGCAAACAAACGGTAATTTTCCAGAATGTTAATTTTACCAGAAAATGCAAATTAAATATTTTCTGACATTTACTGATAATTAAAACTAAAAAAACAAGAAGTTATCTCGCTTTTCCTGAGAAACGAGCCCGCACGCGTACCGACACTACGTTAGTTATGGTTTCAGTGATTCGGTCCAATAAAATCATTTTTGAGTCAAGAATAATGTTTTATATCATTCTCATAAAAACACTCACAAACATTTTTTTCGTGCTTTTGCTTTAAATCGCCAAACCGAAATGCCATGACAACATTTTAAGCTCAAGTAAGCTCGAAATAGACAAAATAAATATTTCCCCCCTTCCCTTTTTTCTTTTTGGCCGATTCCCCTTCCAACCCACATGGGGATACTTGCCTTTTTCCTACACCACGGTACTTGCATTATATCATACATTTTGTTCTTGTCTAAAAGTCCAACAATGTTTATTCCTAGCTAAACACTATTCTTACATATGATATTCAACCAACAAAAACACACAAGCATCACAACACACCAATGGCATGATCTTTGTCTTGTAGCCTAACAAACTAGCGTACTTGAGATGAGGTCATGCACTTTGGTTTATTCTAAAGACAACCAACCTTGTTTTATATGTCCATGATCTCACGTTACAACATTTGAAAAGGAGGATACCACCGACCCCATGTTGTCCTCATGGTCTTACAAAAACCGGTTCCCTCCCCATGGCTTTCACATGGGCATATGTACTATATTGTGTCTTATCTAAACTTGTCTCCATTTAGAAACCCACAACTTCATATGTTAAGCATTTGACTAAATGAATTTTCTCCTTGTTTCCTTCAGCAGTTCGACACACACACAAATTTCACATACATTTTCAAACAAAAACTCACAAGGTCACATATACATTTGAACATGATAGTGACAATTGCCCAAAATACACACTAGTCTACACACTCCAAAAGTATAGTCAAAATACTCCTTTTAGTTTCCCTTATTTCTGCCGAGAGTACAGATATCTACATTATTTCAACCTTCTTTCTTTCTTCCTTTGTTCTCTCCAATTCGACTGAACACAGAAACAACCACAACCATTGAAATTCTGTGTTAAACGTTAAAACATATTGGTACTTTTGGGTGTAGAATGGTATTTGAAACAAGTCTCGGGTAATTTGGAAGCTATTGGGGTTATAAATCTTCCTAGATCTATTAATTTTTGCTCAAGATTGTAAGTGCCACAAATCTTTAAAACTTTTATAATTTTTACACTTCTTTTAGTTTAAATCTTGTATGCATGCAATTGAATCGTAAACAATCTAAAGTTTAAAAACAACAAAAGGTGCTAGTAGATATATAAGTTTCGACTAACATGAAATATAGCGAAGAAGATTGTGTTTTGAGCTTGTGTGGTATTATTTTGAACTCCTAATTAATACACTAATGAACAAAAGAAAAATATTTTTAAGCCATTCGATTTGTATATAAATAAAATAGCCTATTTGACATTCCTAGTTACAAATAAATACAAGGAAATCTATTGCAAAGCATTACTGACAAATAGTTAACTTCTAACTCATAGAACCTCAAGATGGATTTGAAATGAAATTTGGTTTGTGTTTCCTTGTGTTGTCGAGAGTCAACAGTAAGGTGAGTTGGGTGTTTGTTCATTTTGTCCAACAAAGATACTACAAATAAGATTCCTAATGTGATGGTACTTAGTCAATTTTCTTTTAGTTGGGACTATGCATGTCTCTAGGTTTGCGGTTTGCCTCTGCTTCCCATAACATGGTTGTTCATTTTTCTTTATAAAAAGCCAATAATGGCCTCCGTAAGCTCAGTGAAGCTACTTATGAATTTTCAATATTCTAATGAATGTGTTTTGACAAAAATATATTTTGTTAAATTTGAGCAGCTCATGAATAAATAATCATCTAAATAATATTTCAACTTGAGTTTTTTTTAATCATCATGTAACATAGCATACGAGTCTACGAAGGCTTGTTGGGCTTTGTGGCCTAATAACTCATTTTTATTTCGACTTGTTTGACTAGCATCATTTCCCCACTTGTTTACGACTTACATAACGTGACACATATTTAAACTACTAAATCATATTTAATTTTGAAATCTAACGAGTTGGGCCTCGGTCCGCCGCGTTGCGGCGGGCCACCGTAGTTAGCGTTTTTGCAAGCGAAGACTACTAATCCAAATCAACACATTTTCAAAGGCTACTAAGCCGAACCACCACATTTGCAACCGATGACTACTAAGCCGAACCACCATATTCTAATTTAATTTGCAAAAAAAAATATACCAAAGAAAAACGGATTTAAGTCACAAACAACAAAAGTTTTCTTATTTATGGACATCCATAACGATGAATACCAGTAGGCAGCATCAAATGTTTCTACAATCTGGCTCTACAAAATTAAAAGTTTCAAACACGCATCATGTCATATATTGGTATGAACGGACAATTTCTCGACACTTATTATCTACCAACTGAACTTCACCTACATTGCAAATCAAAGTCTACATCATCTTTTGCTAGTTGTAAATTTGTTGAGTTCACCTTTAATACTTCCTGATACCCTATTTGATCACCT
This sequence comes from Artemisia annua, assembly GCA_014162995.1. Classification (NCBI taxonomy): domain Eukaryota; kingdom Viridiplantae; phylum Streptophyta; class Magnoliopsida; order Asterales; family Asteraceae; genus Artemisia; species Artemisia annua. The sequence continues at coordinate 7,213 of LBNU01024854.1, read as the reverse complement.
CCACCTCTGGATTTATCTTGGTGACACAATGTAGAACGGGCCTTCTTACATGGTCTGTTAGACGTAATGCCTGTTTGTCCATAAAAAAGAACCCAAAGTTAAATAGAAAACCGAATTCTGAAACTAAGTAGTTATATGCGGTTTTTAAGTTACAAAATGGCGCGTTGCTTACTGATTACCAACTATCGTACAAAGTACATGAAAGCATGATTTCTCATTATACAACTTACTCCATATAATTGTTACTACTCTAAATAAATCTTGAAACAAAAAGAGTAAATAAAGGCCTAAATGATGGACCGTTGATTGGAATAAATTAGTTAACTGTCCTCATAACTATGCTTTATTTTAAAACATATAGTGCTTGTCACAGGTTAGTTTAAAAGAGTTCAGAAATAAACAGGTACATACCCCATCGTTTCCATATTGCACAACAGGTTAGTTTCAAAGAGTTCAAAAATAAACAAACATGGGTAGAAAATTTTAAGGAAACGTACCTGATATTTCTGTGACTTTGTTACGCTTTTCATTCGAAAGATATGGCAAACATCCAGATTTCTTTACCCAAGATCCATCAATATATCCCTAAAGTGTTCCATTATTTTCTCTTGTATCCTGAGCCTTGTGTCTTCTCCTTAACTCTCTAAAGTCTTTAGCATCAACTTAGCTTGTCAAAGCATATAAATCTGCCAATCGTGAAAAAATAAACTAAAATTTACATCTCTATAAACAACACATTCATGCAATTCATAGCAAAGGAAAGGTAAAAAACTTAAATATCATAGCGAATCAATTATATTACTATACCTTCATGTCACCGGGCCTTCTACCATACATGTGGGTCAACAAAACCAATGTATCAATCATTCCTTTGGGTTCTCCAGGCAGCCTACTAATGCGGGCACATGCCTCCATTCACCTAACACAATCGAACCTCAATATGTTGTGATTCGCCCATACTCTTCCTGTCAAAACAACCCATAAACACTCTCAACTCAATTGAACACTCACAAATTGAATTCAATATAATGCATCAATGAGGTTGCTTTTTTTTTTTTTTCATTTTCATTTTTTCAGTTTCTCTACTTATAATTTAGATAATTTGGCAAACGTATTTGACATATCTAAAATAAACTAATAATTGTAAAAGCTTTGGAGCCACTACAAAAACAATGTGGTTTGCAGCAAAACCAGTTTTTCAGGGGAAAGGACTGTTTCGTATATGTGCTATTAGGTGTTCCTGTAGTTTTTTCGCCTACACACCTGCAAACATTGAAGAAGAAGTTAATGTACTCTAAAGTGACATGAGGTAGCTTAAACAATATAAGCAAAAAAGAATATACAATTTCAAGGTATCCAAAACTTGCGTATGAGAAAGTAACCTAGCCTTCGGAACATACACGACTGTGAATACCATCAAATATTTCGCTAATGCATAACGTGTCCATCATTGAATTTTGTAGGTGAGTGCACACAATGGCTGAAAAAAAATACAAAGAATGATTATTAAGGGAAGGTTACACGCCTACGGCTAATTTGAGGAGGTTATTGTATTCATCAAATATACAACGCTTATCTAAACACATTATCGAAAATAGGCATAATAGCTTATTGAAAGATTCAGAAAAGGGCCGTAGCATTAAGGTCTTACAATTGCTTTTGATGAAGCCATTAGGTTTTTTTTGATAAAATAAGCTAAACAGCCATTAAAAAGTTTTCTGTGTAGCTACTTATTGTCTAAACAACAATATACAATTTCGAGGGAGAGTAGTTGAACTTATCCAAACTAACTATCTGATTATTTAAACTCCCAAACAAAAACACTACATTCCAAAACAATCAACACTTTTATTAAGTTCCTCAAAAACCTAAGGCGTTAGCTACAAGTTTTTGGGCAACCCGTCAATTTTACATATGTCTTAACTATGGGATCCTATCTTACAGTTTGGCAGGTTCATCACAAAATTATCAAAAGACACAAGTACATAACTGATCGAACCTAAAAGAATAAAAAACTGAAAAAAAAATCAAGATTGCTTGAATAAATACATATAAATATTAATAACGCAAGGAAAACAAAACAAAATTTGCTACGCTTTTGAAGTTCTTATTCCACAACCCCTTCACCACCAGATCAACCAGCTTTACCATTACTGATCATTTCTCTCTACATTACTGATTCTTCTCCTGTCACACCGATCATGGAATGAATGTTTACCATGGAATTTGATTTTTGATAAATATGTAGAAGAGAGAGAAGAGAGAGAGAGAGAGGCGGTGAGAGGTCTGGCGGTTCTAGAGGGGAGAAGATATGTATAGAATGATTTTTATCCCTTCCATGGGCCGAGTTATGAAGGCTGGACAGCCATGTATTAGGCCGAAGAAAAATGGCTGAGGAACTGTAAAAATGGATAAACAACTTATTTAAACGAGTAGTTTATGATTGTTATAGTAATATATATATAATGAGCTAAATAAACTTATTTTGAGCTTAATGGGACCCTCGCGGCCAATAACAATATTTTTGGTTAAATTGGTGACGTAGACTATATATTTAGAAATGATTAAGCCGTATCTTGCAAACATTGATATTTATGGGAAAACTATATTGACGAAAGGGACATGCCAGATTTCTCAAATTTTATACTCAGTAAATTTTTCAAAACCGACTAAAGAAGACGAAAACTCAATAAATGAAAAAATTTTGTATGCATACTATACGCATACGACATAAACAATTATAAAATAAATACTTTAACGTAGTTTTTTAGCTCAACATTATTTCACAAACCACTTTGCTTGTGAATTTTCTGTACTATTTTGGGTTGCTTTTGAACCGGGGACTCATCGTTTGTAATACTTTTATTAGTTATGTATGCAATTTTTCAAGAAAGCAACACCTTACAAACATTT
>LBNU01024853.1:55872-124624 GCA_014162995.1 Artemisia annua | reverse complement strand
CAGGGAAGTTCCACTGCAGGAATCTTTGGACGCTCATGCGTCTAGGCTTGCGAAGAAGAAGGGCATCCAAGGGAAGGCCATTTTGTGTGGCATTGGCGCAGCACATCTTCCTCGTACTGATGGGGTACCAGTGAGTGTGCCAACAGTTTCTTCTAGTGATGCTGAGTTGTTGAAGAGATTCGCTGAGGCCAAAGAGTCTGCAAACCGTGGTAGCAGCTCCCAGCATAGGCGTGCATCTAGCTTTTAAGCCTTGCCATGTATGATCAATTTTTGTCTGATATATTCTCTTTTGAATATGTATGCACTTAGGAACTTTTGAACAAATTTGTATAAACATGTCGTCTATAAAAAAGAAGTTCTTTTGTACTTAACATTTTTATAGTTTCCAAGTACTTATACTTATGTTTGTTCTTTTGTTAGTATTTTATCCACGGTTCGTTGTTTATCTTTCCCTTCTTTAATGTTTTTGACTAAGTGATCCAGCCTGCCCTCTTTTACTAATTTGTCAATTAGTTGGCGTCGCTGGACGCACTCATTCGTTGTGTGGCTCTTCTGTCCATGGTAGTCGCAGTACCCAGTCCCTGTGCGTTTCCCTTCTGGTGTGCGCATTGGCGGGGGCTTGGGGAAGTTTGCTCCTTCTGTTGCAAATATCTCTCGCGGAGTTTTTATCAACGGGGTATACTTGCCGTTCCCTCGTGCGCCTCCGTCAGTGCGATAGCTTTTATTAGGATTACCGCTCTGGTCATTGGATTGTCTCCTTGACTGTTCTTGCGGTTTGTAGTTCGAGTATCCTTTCTTGCTATCTGCGGCTGCAGCATCTCCTTGGATGAAAGACCTTGTGCGCTTCATTAGTTCATCAAAGGTTTGGGGAACTTTATCATTTAATTTTTTAATAAGCTCTTGATTATTGATCCCATTCATGAATCCTGAAATTTTTAGTACTTCAGGACACGCCTTGATGTGTATGCATTCATCTTTGAAGCGCTCCATGTAAGCGCTCGTTGATTCCCCTTGCCGCTGTTTTACTCTGGCCAATTCCACCGGGTCCTTAGCGCACTTCTTTCTTTGAGTGAAGTTCAAGTGGAATGCTTTTCGCAACTCTTCAAACCCGTTTATGCTTCTTTGTGGAAGCTTGCTAAACCAAGTTCGCGCATTCCCCACTAATGTGGAATTAAACATATGGCACCACACAGGTTGTGGCCAATTTTCGATACTAGCAGCGGATTCGAAAATTTTTAGGTGATCATCAGGATCACCCGTTCCATCATATGTTTTAACATTGGAAGGCATGCGCCTTTTCTTGTGGTCCGAATAGTCGCTGATGCGCTTCGTGAACGCATCAACCTTTTGGTGACGCCAAGGAAGAGATATGTCCTCGTCTTCTTCCTCGCGACGTCTTCCTCTGGACTTCCAGTGTCCTGTTTCTCTATCCTCGTTGTCCGAGGAGCTGCTTGAGGAAGAATCGCTTCTTTTGCGGCGCTTGCGCCATTTTTCTTCGGAGTCCGAGCTTGAGGGGCTTTCACTTGGGGAAATTCGTCTCCCCAGTCTGTCGTGAACTCTTCTGCTTCCAGATCTAGAAGAGCTCTCGCTTGGTGAGCGCCGTCGTCCAAGTCTGTCGCGGATTCTGCGACTACCGAGCCTAGAGTGGATGTTAGTGCGCCTCTCATTACCCTCGTATTCCTCCAAGTACTGTGAATTGGATGCTGCACCGAGCCTAGCGTGGACATCGGTACGCCTCTCATTGTTCTCGCGCTCTAGGTAGCGCGGTGGGGATGTTCCATCAAAGTCAAGCCGAGCCTGTAAGTTCTGACTTAACCTTGTTCTTGCTTCCTCTTGCAGGAGTTTAGTTAACGTTTCATAATTTTGGGATACAAAATTTTTTAACGTCGACTCCTGAGTGTCTTCTTCCAGCGCAATGATATTTTCTTCTAAATTAATCCCCCTATCTCGGTTAGGCGCGCCTGGCGGCACAGTGTTGTCCACAGTGGGTGCCGTTTGATGGGGAGTGTTGAAGAGAGTGCGCTGGAGTTCATCAGTATTTGGGACCACCGTGGTGGTCTGAGTAGTCTCTGCAGGCAACTCTACCGTTGGAGGAATTGGGGGTGGTCCCGATTCTTGGTGACCAGGCGCACTGGTTGTTCCAGAGGTCTGCCTAGAGGTTAGATCTTGATAGTTCCTCCTCTGGGGATCACCACGTGTCTTATCCAACTGCGGAGTCCGCTGGTTTGAGTTTTTGTGTTTCGTCATCCTAGTTCTTAGTGTAGGGTCCCACGGATGGCGCCACTTGTTGATACAAAAGTTGGGCGTTCCTTGTTTGGGTTCCTGTTCTCGTACCAATTAGATCTTAATGCTTTGAGACCTGCGCACTAAGAGAGCAAACAGACACCGTTAGGCTTATCGAGGGATTGTTTCCCCCGATTATCCTCCGGCGTGAGAGTAAGTAATCGATTTAGGGTTGTGAAGAGTTTTAGGGTTGTAAGTCGTACCTTAGACGAGAGCTATGATGCCCTATATATACATATACGAAACTGATAAGGTTTCGTGCTCCTCACTCTTCGGCGTGTCCGCCGATATCGGATATTCGATATATATCTCCTTAATAGGAGATATCCTATATCTAATCCATAAATAACTTTGGGTTTGGGCCTCGTGAGCCCAAACTGTTATCATAGTGGCCCACTCGTAATGGGCTTAAGTGTTAGTGACGTCTAATGTTCGGGTTCGTGACCCGAATATAGACTATACGTCATCATAAAACATGTTCTTGAAGTTCATAAATTCTATCAACAACTAATTGAAATATAAAGTGGACCAGGCCTGCATTATATTTATAAGTGATTAGCCCTAAAACATATATATAATCATGTATTCCTATTGGCCTGAACTACTCAAATTTTGATTTGAGTAAACTTCTGTCTTGATAAAAAAAAATGTATACTTTAAAATTCGTCGCAACGCACGTCAAATTATACTCGTTAATAACAAACAAGAAACACCGTTCTTTTATAAAAATACAACGAACACGAGAAACTTGAAACTAAATAGTTTTGATCCCTGATCGATAAATCCATACTATTACACGCCAATATTCACAATGACTGATTCATTAGGACTTGGAAAAGCTAGTTGAATCGGGTTCAAAGGAGCACCATTAGGTATTTCACTCTTTGGTAATGCATGCCAATTACCAATGTATGCCATTGAGTCCACATCTATGTTTGGAAGTTGGCGCGTATTAAGGATTTTGAGGATCTTTTTGGATCTACCGAGAAGCTGAGCTGCAGAGCGGACGATGTCTTCCCTTTTCTCTATCTCGTCGTGATGACACATCATCTTTATGACGCAAGGTAAGTTGGTAAAACAAGCGCATAATATGTCTGCAATCATATTTGATATCCACTCCAAAAGTTGTCCATCAATCGGCCAATTCTCTAGCTCACTGCAGTGGATCAATATAGTCTGGCTGACTCTATACATGGAACTTGCAACTATGAACATATAGTGGGAGTCATCCATTCTTCGCCTTTTGCCGCTCTTCAACTGTATCACTATTTTTACTGCTTCGTCTCTTAACCACTCAAGGATTTCCTTTGATGTCTTTCCTTCATGAGCCTTCTTTTGAAGATCGATTTGTAGCCACTTGCGGTATACTTCAATTTGTGTCCACACACGTCTAGCTGCTTTTCTTGTCTTTACCAAGTCACTATTTGCATTAAGACATTTTTCAATATCTCTTACGATCCGGAGGCCTTCCCTCATACTAGCAATTAACCCCTCACCATGGTCGTCAGCTGTGTTTGAAAGTGCAACGACAATGGCTGTTAATGTCACTACTACTAGACTCCAGGAATTTTTGGTTTCTTCCGAATGTAGAGGTGGGACTTGATCGTTGTGGAACTCTAAAACTCCTTTAAATCCTATAGATTTCTTTAGAAGCTTTATAAGATTGCCTGGCTCATTCTTTTCAGACTTTGAAAGAAGTTTGTTAATTGCTTTAAGTGCATTTCTTGATATTCTCTCTGAAAGCTTTGCATCGTCTTCAATTTGTAGAACATACATAGCATATTCTTTCATCTATGATCTTACATTGCTGTTGGATACATTTACTTCCTTTTTGAAGAACCTTTTTAACAACTTGCAGAAATACCAACAGTAGGAGATTATGATCAGAAAAGATCTGGGAACGAGAGATATCAATTTACATATAACCACAACCATTATCTGAAGTGCTATACAAATGTTCAAAATCAAGTTTTTGGTAATATGGAAAACTATTTTGCAATGACGGCCAGGGATATGTGAACGGACATGACTACGTTTCCAAAACTGAAGCCTTTGGGTCCAATGTTCCCCGACTTTGAAAATGTTGAGATGATTCACACTCCATTTTTTCGAGAGTTCGAAACAATTGATAGCAGCAAAACATCTAAAAGCTGGTGCTATACTACCTACAAAAACCCCAACTGACTGGATGCCAACAATTACCTTTAGAGACCAATTATAATCTGAGTATTGTGCGGGATAACTACCTGATAGTACTACTAGTGAAATGTAACAAAGAAATAAGCCTATAAACCCAAAAGCAGAAGCAACCTCTGAACAAGCAATCGCAAATTGCGGGTTACCAGTTTCTGCCATCATCCAATACTTTTTGACATTGTGCTCGAGTTCTTCGTAGGAAAACTTTATCTCTTGAGGATAGGAAGCCAATCCGTGCAACTCTTTGTACCTGTGTTCTAAAATTCTTCTCGATGCCGGAACTGTGAAAGCTACTGAAAACACGCATAGAATAGGAAATGATAATAACAAAAAGAATGTTGGATCAAGGAACCCTGCACTAATTTGGATCGCTACATTTACGGTAATGGTGATCAAGAGGATACTCCATGCTACCATGTTTACTAGAAGTTCCTTGTCATTCATAAGCCCTAAAGAAGGGAGAAAATTGGCTAACATGGTGACCAAGAAAGCGATGCTAACCCACTTTGCTTCCCAATCTCCCTCATTACGTAGAAGACCCGCCCTTGTTTTTGTTGTTGATGTAGTTAGATCCACTGGTAGCTTCATTGCTATTGCAATAAGTGTGATAGAAACAGTATTGAGAGCGAAAAATTTATTTGGAAACCAGAGTTTCCAATGTCGAAATCCTTGGAAGGCATCGGCTGCCATTGCAAGAGTACAAGTCAAAGATGCTCCAGCAACATACAACCCCACCCACGGCATGGCATCCTTAGGATCAGTTATCATTGGCTTAATTCCTTCTCCAGAAGAAAAAATAAATAAAGATTGTACTTTTTTTTTTTTTTTTTTTTTTTCTTTTGAGCTAAAAATAAATATTGTACTTAATTTAGAGACAAGACTTTAACACAGGTTTGAGATATATATAATAAACCAGAAAAGTTACGTAGCTAGACTTTTTATATACGTTCAAGGGATTAAATTTCTTTTTTCAGTTTCTTCCCGGCTTCACATTTCGCTTTCAAGGGCCAGTGAGTGCTGGTCAATATATATATTTCTCTTGTGCAATTATTGAATGTTTAGTAAACGCATTGACTTGACCCCAAGTAAACGCATGCAATGAAATTCTTGGAATTTCTTCGTGATGGATAACTTGTAAAATCTGCCATTGCAAGCTATTCGTGGTTTGTTTAACAAGGCCTTTTTTTCGAATAATTTTCTATTCTATTTTAGGGATAATATATTTATAAGTCTTGTGTACGCACGATATTTATAAATAAATCAAGTTTAATTTAGATATAACACACAAGTTTCTATTTTTTTTTCCTTTTTTTCATATAATAAATTGTTAATTTCATTTAACTTAATTTGTTTTAGTTAACTTACTTAAAAATAACACCCGAATTCAACTCATATAGAAATGTCACACTTAAAGTAGAACATAGTAGGGGTGATACCGTGGTAAGGCATTGGTGTTTAAGTAGACCAAACAAGAAGTTTCTGTTCTTGGTACTTGCCCTTGAATCAATTCTATCCTTACATCAGTGAAGTAGAGCTATGTCGATCCCCCGCCCCAATAAACAGTTGATGCTTTTCATCAAATTGAATGGTCTTAACTCTTGACGGGTGTTTATGTTCACGTTATAAAACGACATGTGGGCAAGATGACATGAATCCATTTAACTTAAAGGGATGTTGAGTTCACGCTATAGAACGATTATCTAGTTCTTCAAGTTGCAGTAACCAAATTTTGGATGTCCGGACATGGTAAATTTCCATTTTATGGTCCAAATAATAAGTTTTGCACTAGCAGCAACAAAAACCAACTATTCAGGGAAAAATTAAAGCTGCCTGTTCTTCCTTCATCTTTTACTCTGTTTCCACGTTTCACCAACCGTTATGCACAAACAATACTGCTAGGAGAACACTTATTATACATATGAAATACAAACAATAGATGAACATGTCATTGTTGGTGGCCTTATTCATTACTTTCTTAAAGATCAGCAAGTCTCAAATATTATAACTACGAATTATTCCACTATTACAATTAAACAGTATAATCACCATACAAAAACCGTCTCCTGCTACACATTTTATCACAGTTGATTATGTGATTCTATTATACAATATCACTTAGTTTCAAACGCATCCAAACACCCATATTGGAAGATCATATGCCATGAGAGATTTATTCAACATGAAGAACTACTAACAAACTATGCCTTATCAATAGCACTACTGATTACCGACATTAGGACTATCCCGGCCTTTCTTGAAGTCATCCCATCCTCTTACCCATGGTTGTCCAGGTGTAGCCCTCGTTTGTGGTGAAGCAAAGTTGTCGAGGTTGTTCATTACCTTGCTGCGTACCTCAATGAATACCTGTTATAAAAGCAAACTTATATGAGTGAGGGAAGAAACATAGAAGATGTGTACATGATTCCATGTTTAGGCGATGAATGACTCACGGGGTTGGTGTCAATTCCTTCGGGAGGCTGCTCCTGCCCGGTGAGCCATTTCCATAAGTCTGGATTTTCCTGCAGTTGAGAAAGTTTTATAAGAAATAGTTGACAAATTTGCAAAACAAATGCATTGTACTTTTCACTCTTTACCAAAATAATCTACTTACTTCTTTTCAGCCATTTAATGCAATGCATTTTCCATTTCTTATCTTACCTGTATATACATTTTCTAACCATTTAATCCACCAATTGCAGACTTTGGTAAGAAATGGGCAGTATGTTACATAAATTGTTATAAGTGAGAGGTTGCATACATAGGTTAAAACGGATAGTACACTGCATCTTTTTGCATTCTCTGCTCTCTAGTATTGACATCGATCTCAATTTTCCCGCGTAACAATCGCTTATAGTTTGCTTAAAATATTATTATCAGTTTAAGTGCACCACATTTAACAAGCATGCCAATTATTATAACCTTTCCACCAGAATATCAAGTTATTACTTAGGTATGTTACTCGATGATATCATTTTCCTTCATTCTCTATTTATCGATTTACAGGTATCCTTTTAGATGTAAATGGAGCCCAACCTAATTTTTTTCCCGCGCCAAACAAAACGAAAATGCAATTCCACCAAATACAACATAGAGCTTACATTAACATATAGACAAAAGCTTTGAGCTATTTTTCAACAAGATAATGCTAAAGATAATTGTAACTACGTAACAAAAAACAATGTTAACATAGTATGATCTCAACAACAAGATTAGCAGATGTACCAGGTTGAGGACATCAACAAGATATCGAATCCCCTTCTCGTCCAAAGATCCGATGTGATTCTCCACCCAAGTTCCTAAAACCAAGTCCAGTTCAAGAAAACCCCTCTGTTTGCTCCTATAAGTCAATCTATTCAATTTACAGAGATTAGTACAAAAACAAAATCAACTTTCACTATTGATTAGGTTGGTTACTTTTCTAAGAGGGTATTTGGCATTGCATTTTCTAAGAGGGTGTTTAGCATTGCATATAAACAACTTACCAGCTTATTAAGTGCTGTTTTTGGGATTGCTAAATGCTAGTAATAAACAAATTGCCAGCTTTTTAAAAAGTGTCTGTTTTCTACAATTGCTTATTAAAAAAAAAAAAAAAAAAAAAAAAAAAAAAAAAAAAAAAAAAAAAAAAAAAAAAAAAAAAAAAAAAAAAAAAAAAAAAAAAAAAAAGCGAACCTACCTATTAACCAATTGTCTTTTGCTTTCTTGATCATTTAAATCAAAATCTTTCAAATCAACAGTTTGTTGTCTCGTACTACTATAAAACCGATTCCCAAACACACCAGCCCTGCAAAACAATAATACTAATCAATCAACATTCATAAAATACATAAACAATAGCCTAAAAAAGTTAATTTTTATTTAACCAACCTGTAGATAGTTTGACACCGAACGACGCCGTTCGATGACGGAGCGGCTGCGGGTGATTTGATGAGACGTGAAATGCCGAATAATACACTTCTTCTTAAACTTGCCATGTTTTTTTTGGGTTAATTTTTGAATTAGGGTTTTGTGATGGATTTCAATTAGGTTTTGATTCGGAAAGGTGACGTGGCTGGAGGGGGGGAAATGGCGGTTGTTTTTGTTGAAGTGTGGCACGTTTGTAGCCATTTGGAAGTATTCACATACTTTGAATACACTTTCTTCTTCTTCTTTTTTTTTTCCTTCTTTTTACTTTTTTCTAAAATAAATAGTTTAGATTAAAAGTATTTTAATATTTTAACTATTTTTTATAATTTAAATATCTCTTAAATCCTTAATGATTAAGCGAAAATAATTACACCATCACAACGAGCATTTAATTATTTTTCTATAGACAGACACTTTGAAATATTTTCGACAAATTATTTTTTTCATTTTTTTCACATTTTTTTCGTTACTGAAATTTGAATGAAAAAATCACATGTGATATATCATACGGAGTATATGATATGTAATATCACATGTGATATTAGTGTTAAATCACATATGATATATAAATCACATGTGATAAATCACATATGATTTTTTCATTCAAATTTCAGTAACGAAAAAAACGTGAAAACACGAAAAAAAATCGTCGAAAGTATATCAAAGTGTCTATCTATAGAAAGATAATTAAATGCTCGTTGTAACGGTATATTTTTTTTCGTTTAACGATTAACGGTTTTAAAGATATTAATATTTGAAAAAAAAATGAAAGTGGGTTTTTTAAATGAGAAATGATAGATGAACCTAAAAGTAGACCTAATAATGGACCTAAAGACACTTGGCATCATCCTGATGGCTGCAGACAGGGACCCACTTATTTTACAAGCCATCAAGATCATGCCACATGTTATTAGGTCCATTTTTAGGTCTCCTTTTAGGTCCATCTATCATTTCTCTTTTTAAATTATTGAGATTAATCTCATCCATTAGATCAAATAAAGATGGAGGGTGGAGATTAATTAAAAAAAAAAGTTTGGTCCTCAAATGATATTAAATCCGTTCCCATTTTTTTTTTTTTTTATTATTATTATTATTATTATTTTTTTTTTTTTTTTTTTTTTTTTCCGAATTTAGTTGTCCACTACTAAAAATAGATAAAGAAATTGATAAAGTTTACCATATTACCTTGGTTAAAATTAATATTACAAACTTTAAAGAAGACATTAATTAATTAGTTAAGGTTAAAACTGTATTTCTGTAAAACGTAAAAGAGAGAAATCAGTAATAATTATGTTTTTATTAAACTGTGTGTTTTTTGTTGGGAGACAATAATTTAAGGGAGTAAAAAGTATAAGAATATGTGTTTGAAATTGTGAATAAAAATAAATGAGTGTTGAAATATTTATGTGTAAATATAGCTATTTAAAAAATAAATAAATTTTTATTTAAATATCTCACTGGTTTTGTTTTACTCATTCAAAAAGTCAGTCTTTTGGTGATGGTGGCGGTGTTTCAACTAAGCGCGCATAAAGGGGGGAGGACGTACACAACTCCTAGACCTCGCGTGAAAGGAGCAAATGGACTCGCACTTCAGTTGTTTAAGTGTTTGGTTTGATGGTCAGAACTTCAGTTGTTTGGTGGTTGGAATTGTGAAGAGAGTGAATGTTGAGGTGGCGATGGCAGGTATGATGACTATTACATCCGTCTTAGAGACCGAAAACTAAGGACAGTTGACATAGGAATTACCTCAAGGTGTATCAACCAACAGACCGGTCACGACCCTTTACACTCGACTCTTGGCAAAAAAAAACCTCGTGATCAACCCCTTCACCGTGACACGGGTCAAAAACTTAACCACGGCCCAAGTCACTCGGTGCTGTCCCAAAACGACCCCAACTTCAAATCAGAACCACTTATTGTAAACTGATACATGCATACTCTCAAACTTAGAATCAGAATTTGATTCTAAAGAATATGAGATAAAGAAGGTATACATTGTCAAGATCTCAACTCACATCTAGTTAAACCCATGCGGACAGTAACAATTACAGTTGACACAACCTAAACTACAAACTGAGTCGATTTTCCAAAATTTGACCAGCATAAGTTTAGCAATTAATCAAAGCTAAAGTATAAAATAATTCAAAAACATTGTCAAGCTATTAGGCCGAGCTCGAACATAGCCAATGTTGATCATTAACTACAATCTTCGGAGCTGTTATACCGGCAACGATTCTAAGTTGATTGTTAATTATAGTAAAATGACGCGTACCCGTTATTTTCTCATTCGGCTTTTGACAACAATGATAAAGTATTTTACCTTGCAGACATGGTTCTGAATGAGATTTAACAGATTGATAAGAGATGTAAATGTAAGGTTGTCTCACTGTAATAACATTACCAATTTAACCCTTTCTTTAAGTTTAGTGACTAAACAAAACATGACTATTTCACAACTCTTCTGAATTGATACAATAAATAACCTAAACTGAATAAGCTCATTACTCGCAACAAATTTCTATCAAAAATTAATCTCGCGTCTCTCAGCAAAAAATTTACCACTACCCAACTGGTCTTGCAGCAACGCAAGCCATACGGCTGTATCAGCACCTTCCTCAGGTGGCGTTAGGCCTGCCCAGCCAGTCATTGCGGTTTTCACCCAACCAGGGCAGCAACAGTTGATATGTATCTTTTGACCTTCAGGTCGTTCTGAAAGTATCTTGGCCATAAGCCTTGTATATGCATTGACTGCAAGCTTTGATAATGAATAGTCTGTGTTATTTTGAGGCCATCCTCCATTGACCCAACTCCCGTCTTTGACTTGTTCCAAGAACTTGGTCATAGTTGAGTCGATTAGAGACTCGGATAGTGATTCAATGTCTTCTAATTGTTGTCTTAAAGCGACATCCGCAATCCTCTGGTATCGAATTATATAAAAAAAATCAGATGATGATTTCCACTCGTGTCCTTAACCAAAAAGATCAGATAAGACTTACATTTCTCCTGCCATTAAGCCTTCCTAGTCGTGAACTCACTAAAACAATCCGAGCACCTTCAGCAGAAGGCCTCATCAATGGGATCGCAGCTTTAATCATATTTTTGGTGCCAATATAATTGGTGTTGATCACATTTTCAGCACAGTCAACAGAATTATCTGATCCGGTATTATAGCTTATTCCTGCGTTATTTATCTGTAGAATAAGGCATAAATAAGTACATCTGGTTAATAAAAGTTTATCAAGTTTATACTCTCCTTAAGGAAATATTGAAAAGTTAACGAGTTGGCCTCGTATAAAATGTAAACCAGTATAGTAGAGGTGGCGCTTCCGACCCATTTACTCATAAATGTATGGATTCAAGTTATGATCTACCCCTCAAGGGTATAATAAAATGAAATTAACCAAAACTGAAACGGGGCAACTGAGTTAAACGGGTCAGAAGTTGCCCAAAAAGCATAGAACCTCATATATCATTTCCTAAAAAAAGGGTATATTATCGAAATTATATATATGTTCTGAACATATTTGCACTTTAACTGTTTTAGAATTAATTATCCACACAAGAAGTGTTTTGTCAACCCAACTCGGCCAAACCAGAAATACACTATTTGACGTGTTACCTGACCCGCCCAACCCGCCACCTCCACAGCATTTGCCTTAACCAACAATTCTCATTTTATAGTGTAGAAATACCATCTTACCAGAATATCTATACCACCATACATTGCCTTAACCCAAGCACAAAACGAGTCAATCGATGCCTGATCTACAACATCAAGCTGATGGAAGACAACTTTCAAGCCTTGTTCTTGCAAAGCCTTAGTCGCTTCTTCCCCCAAAGTAGTGTCTCTTGAAGTAAGAATGACTGTCAACCCATGTGACGCAAGCTGACGTGTAATCTCAAATCCAATTCCTCGATTGGCACCCGTCACAACAGCTATAGTATCTGCAGACCACCACCTAGAGATTTCAAGAGTCAAATGCCATATGTTAAGGAGGGTGTTTGGCAATCATGTTTTCAAAGTGGTTGTGTGATATGATATAATTGTAGCACACGAGATAGTGTTTGAATGTGTTTCTAGTGTTTAAAGCTGTTATTATCAGATATTTAGTCGTGTTAGAGGGCATTTATTTACGAATTTGAATGTAAAATGGCGCTAAATAAAATCATTGCGGGTCCATTTAAAGCTGATCTTGCACTGGTTAGCCAAATTCGACTAGTTAAACTCCATATAATGTATCAACTAGAATCAGTTCACTATAGCCAACTGTTGTAAACTGATTACGCGTGAGTCGTGACTTAGGGGGTATTTACAATTTTGCCTAGCTTATCTGCCTAAGCATATCGAGATAATTAGGGGTGTTTGTTTCGGCTTATATAGCCGGCTTACGGCTTATTTGGTTTTGGGCTCACTTTTGTGGCTTATTTTGAAACTTTTCGGCTTATATAAGTTTATTACGTCATAATGAACTTACATAATGAACTTACATAAGCCGAAAAGCTTCAAAATAAGCCACAAAAAATGAGCTTATGAAACATAAGCCCAAAATCAAATAAGCCATAAGCGGTAAGCCGGCTATATAAGACAAAACAAACACCCATTTAGACACGCAGCTTGAAATGAGTAACTCCCAAAATGATTATTAAAACATATATATTTATTCCACTATCGTATACGGAATACTAATCAAATAAGCAGTTTGCATAAGCAAAAGTAATTATCTGCTACTCCTATATAGCTATATCAAAACATAATAAGTATTTGAATAAGTTAAAGGCCTTATAAGAAGGCTATTTATATAGTAAAGAAGTAAAATACCTTTGGTGATCGGAATAAGGGATAGTACGGAGTCGAGTGATCTCTTGGTGACGTTTCTCTCTACGCTCTTTAGCTCTTTCTTTTTTATTCATACCTTTTTTTTTTTTATTTCTATTACATAATCAAGTATTGTATGGTGTTAATTATTATCCGGTGAGATCAAACAATTTTATTGGGGATTAGGAACAGAGGGTGTTTGGCTTTAAGTTTTGGGGACAGTTTGAAATTGCTTGGTTTTTAAAAAAAGAGTTACGGAGTAACTACGGGTACCGATAGCAAAACTTGGTGTTGGAAGTAGTGATGAAAGATATGAGTACTGATTATATAGGTCACCGTTTTTATGATTTCGGTGATTTTAGCTTTTTAGGGTCCTTTGGTTTGTATGGTTTGTAGACGGGTTTAGGTTTAGGATTAGGATTTGGATTTGGATTTGGATTTGGATTTGGATTTGAATTTGAATTTAGGTTAGGAGTTAGATTTGAATTTGATGTAAGAGAGAGAAAAAATATTAAAAATTATATAAATTATTATTATTTATAAAGTTATAGTTAAAAAATAAAGTTATTGTTATAAAAGTAAAATAAATAAATAATATGTGGTGTAAGTAAGAAAATGACCCACAATAAAATGAATGTACTAACATTTTTTTTTTTTTTAAACCCAATATTTAGCCGGGATTGAGAGATACCAATTAATTTGCATTGAGTCCATAGTTGTGGCCCTACTAATACATACCAAACAATCAAATTCTACCATTAATCCTAAATCCAAATCCAAACCCCACCAACCAAACATGCCCTTAGTGTTGATGTGAAAGTTATTTTTAAAGTTGTGTTTCAAGTTTATTTGTGGTCACTCGCATAGTCTATAAAACATGCATAGTGAAAAATAAACAGATAAAGACCATGCAGACAAAATCCCTAATAACAGATATTCTAATCAAAGAGATAACCTACTAACACATATAAAGGGTGTTTAGGATTACTTGCTTGTTTATCCTGTAAATGCGTAAGCTTCACAACCTTCTTGATCAGCACATAATCACCTTTTTATTAGCCATGTGAAATATAATGGTGGAGTTTCTATAATCAGCAATATGAGATCCGATATTCGCAAACCAAGATGGCCCAAGAATATATCACCACCCCAAACCGGTAAAACATATGCGAGAAATTGAACTAAATGACCTTGAATATATAAAGGGCTATATTTAATGAAACATTCTGCTTTTAAAAACATACCATTACCAACGAGGACCTTAAGATTAATTGTTGGTTCAACAGGTAGTCGGGGGTGCATAGCTACACTCGGTGTGATATAGTTGTCTGAGCTACCCTCATCAAGTAGGACCTAAACTATTGTGACTTGTGACATTGATTGTTCCTGAAAAATGAATCGTAGATACACCCGGGGATCCATGGTATGCTTTAAGACTCAAATAATGATCTAGTACCTCATCATCTCGATGGTTCTCAGCTGTCACTTCCAAGTTATCAAGCACTTAAGGCAGATCAATATCATCATTTGATGTAAGGAATACCATATATTGTTTAGCGCTTGTGGTTCCATGTACATGTTTCATCACATGCAAAACATAACCCCTTTTCTCTACGCAATTGCATTTTAGCAGGAGACAATTTCTTAATTTGAGATACTGACTTCCTTGGTTGTTTTGGCAACAAAGAAGGTAAAGATGACGGGGACGATAATGGATTTTTGGCCAACTTGAGATGAATATGAATTAATAGGACTTTTGAAATAAGAACTGGGACCTGTAGCTTTGGATTTGGTGACGGAACCTATCAAAATCTTTTCATCAAACAATGAGGCTACACTTGCTACTTTGTGAAAGGAATTTGAAGTTTGTGCAAATACCTCCCGACGGAGTGTTTCCTTTAATCCACTTAGAAAACAGTCCAGAAGAGCCGCATCTGATAAACCCTCCACGCGATTTTCTAAAATCATGAATTGATTATAATATTCATCAGCACTGGTGGTTTAGGTGAGTTTGAAGAGTTGTGCACGAGGCGGATCAAGTTGAGAAGGTCTAAAGTGTTCTTCAATTGCTTTCGCCAAAAAAATCTAGTTAGGTACCTGATGTGTCTTTTGAAGGATTTGAAATCAAGAGACAACAAATCCTTCAAAATGAACGAAAGCAATGGTGAGTCGTTGAGCATCTGGTGTGTCATAGTACGTGAAAAATTGTTCACTTCTAAATAACCAATTTAGTGGATCCGAGCCACCAAATATATGGAAATCCAGTTTGACTTGACGAACAATAAAAGGTTGTTGGTGTCTTGGGTCTGAACCTCCCACACCGATAACCGAATGTGATACATAGAGACGTTCGATATTGTGGGTCAAACGTCAATTGAACGATGTATAGGATCCAAAGATGTCTCCACGTTGTGAATACGTTTAACATAATCCGCTTTACGAGTATCCTATTGTTTGTTGTTCTCACAAAGACGTTCAACCATGGTAACAAATTCTTTTAAACAAATGTCGCCTGCCATCAGGAGAATGAAAGCACCAATGGAACAAACTACACACTTTTAAAGATAACTAATATATTGAAAGTGAATGAGTATTTTACAACATTGAATTTAATACAAAATAAAAGGACGACTTGATTGAATGACAATGTAAACAAGTAGAGAAAAGACATGACAGTGTAAACTTTCACACCCACTCATTTCTTTCTACTTGCTCGTTTTTGTGGCAATCTCTCTACTACTTTTCTTAACCACTTCTCGTCCCACTTCCTCATTATGCCAACTGTCGTGTTTGGGACATAAAAGAGGGGCGTTTAGATTAACTCAATTTTGTAAATTTAAGTTAGTATTATGGCGTATGTTGATGTTAATATTTGATAAGCTTGTCTAACATGGTATTGTTGAAGTTTCCTAATAGTAAAATCTAAAAAAATATTTTTTACTTCCAACTTTTTAATATAAACGTTTTATATTCAAATGTAATATAATTCTTTAAGCGTAGTTTTCTATGTTATTCCAAAAGAAGAGAAAATATTTCAACATTTGTCATCAAGCAAATCTTTGTGATTATGGAAACTGGCCGAGCTTCATATTCTCTTTAGTGTCTTATACTTTATGTCTAGACACATGGTCGAATTTGAAAAAGAACATCGCCACATTTTATTTTAGTTGGGACATAACATCAATTATTATAACATATCAAGGTTATTGATTGATCATGCATAAAATTTGTGAACCAAAATAATGTGACCACCATATATAAAAAGGTATTGAATTTTTTTGACCACATGTCACTACCAAAGTTGATTTATTCCATTTCATTAGAATATTCTTGGCCAGCTATTATAAAGTTTGGAAAGCGCATAAACCATGCGGAAAACATCATTTTTTTATGTTATTACTTTCTTCTCAAAGTAAAGAGACGCGTGGATTAATAGTTGAATGGTAACTAATAAATAAATCTATGAAAATGATATGTCTAACATTGAATATTATGTTGATTTTGACGAAACAAAAATGCAATTATTTATCTTCTATTTTGAAAATTTGTAACGTGTTGTTTCAAGAGCTTTCTATTGCTTTATGTAAAGTTTTTTCTAGGTTCTTGCTTTAAGGAGATCATACTTTAACCTTTTTTGCGAAAAAAGATCGTGTTGAAGCAATATCGAAAAGGATACAAAGTTTAGTGACAACCATATTTACTGCTTTAAACCTATTAAATTTTTTTTGAAACATGCATATAGAATAATATTAAAAATTAGGATTAGGTCCTCTCATGTTTTAACTGACATGATTTTGTAAGAGAAAATATAAAAGTATGCATTGTTTTTTCATTAAAATTAAAATCCTTTTTTTTTTTTTTTTTTTTTTATTATTATTTGTGATTGGTAAACATAATATGTCATGTTTATTTGAACTTTAGAGGATCTTTATCCTAAAATTTAAGAAACAGTGACTCATATAGTTCGAGACAAAGAAATCTACTAGTTGAGTATATAGCGCATATCCAAAAAGATGTTGGGGTTCTGTGTTTCTAATAAAAGGTTAATAAGGCGAATTGTTGATGCATAATCTGGCGCGGACCGATTCAACGACTCTCACTGGGCCGTTAGTCGTCTTCTCGAGCCCTATTAGACCTGTCAACAAAGAGAACCCGTTAGGAGTGGACCCGAGGCCGTAGCCCCGGGATCCACCTCCGACGGTCAAGTTAGCATCGGTGCGATGTAGGGTATTTGAGTTATTAGGTTTAAGGTAACCTGTCATATCTGCTGAATAAAGGGATCCCATCCATGTATTTATAAGACATGGATTAGGGTTTTAGGTGTAGAGTGGGCCGCTGTCGCCGGGCCTAGTCCAGACTATGTGTCTACAAGCCCCCCAAGTCTAGTGTGACATAGTGCATGACTATGTTATGCTAGACTTAAGTTCTGTTCATGGCCACGTAGGCCCAATCAATCATGACGACATGACCCCATGTGTGCGCAGCTTGTG
Source organism: Artemisia annua (assembly GCA_014162995.1). Lineage (NCBI taxonomy): Eukaryota > Viridiplantae > Streptophyta > Magnoliopsida > Asterales > Asteraceae > Artemisia > Artemisia annua. The sequence continues at coordinate 106,936 of LBNU01024853.1, read as the reverse complement.
CGCACATGGGATGGACCATACTGCGCAGCCCAAATGCGATAGTGCGTACTGGGAGTGCGATTATGATTGTCTCACAATGGTGAAGGTGTCCGTGGTGAAGGTGGATTCCTGTATGCTGCATCCTGGGTAAGGGCGTACCTTTTGTACCAGTAGTGGTGCAGCATGGTGCGACAGAAGACGTGCTTCTGTGGCAGAAGTGCGCGCCGTCCGCGACAAAATTGCGCGTTGTCCGCGACAAGGATGCGCGCTGTGTGCGGCAGAGGTGCGCGTTGTCCGCGACAAGGTGCGAACATAACATTCGTCTTTATAACCGACAGAGGACGTCTCCCCTGCGGCAAGATGGTGCGAATATTTAAATTCGTCTTTGTACTGGGCTTGCAATACCTCTTACGTACGATCTGCTTTCAAATACGCCTGCGTACGATGTGCGCAAACAGTGGTAGTGTATACCCTGGTAGCCCCCCAAGTTTGATGGTGCTACTCGTGTAGGAGCATTAAACTTAGTTATGCAAATCCTGAAAACACTTAATGCAAATATTAGAAGTATATGCCGCGAGTCGCAACATATAAAACTTAATGAAGTAAAATATAAATAGCGTGAAGCATAGTATAGCACATAGCATATAAAAGAAATTTTCGCTGTGCGAATGACACCTATCGTGAGGTTTTACAAAAAAGTAGCGCGTAGCTAATCTGTGAACTCGGTGCGCTCATGGCGATTGATTGTTCTTTTTCTTTTTTATAATAAAAACAATGGCGCAGATGGATGTACCGTGACCGCGACTAATAGTTTTTTTTTTTCCGCACGCACAGACGCAGATAGATGTATCGTGACCGCATAGACTCTAACGTTTGAGGATGATCGCAGTTGACCACGGCTTTTGTCTGCGTGCGCTCATGGCGATCGACTTAGCATCGTGGTGCATGTATGTAACAGTGCGCTCATGGCGCCAATCTGCGAAGATGTCGTACGCATGGCCTAAAGCGGGTAGATTTATCGTGACTGCGTTGTTCGCGTCTAAAAGATAAAGTAGGTCCGATCGTGCGGACTTAGCGCGTGGCTATAGGTAAAATCGTGTTTACCAAATTAGAAGATTTATGTAAAATCTTCTTAGTATTTAAAAGATACCAAATCTTATCGATTTAGAAGATATGCACAAAATATTGGGATATCTTTTTAGTTTTATAAAAATATTGCATCTGATTACGCAACTTGTTACTCGATTACAAACAACTTGTGTTCTTGTTGTATCTTAAATACGATCGAATACCAAAAGATATACGTTCGAACGTGTTAATCAAAAGAGGACAATACTAAAACAACAAGAATATAAATTCTTATTATAGCTTGATATGTTTGACTAATGTTAAACCAATCAACTGTTAGCAATTTGTCGATAGAAACAAATGGAGAACAGAAGCTACTTTGGTCTATCGAGATGTCAGAAACAATGTGTTTTAGGTTTATTGTATATCGTGTATTATTTTGTATCTGCGCATCGTGTACTAGCAGAAAATAAAGAAAGAATACCGGCTTTTGAACTCGATGGTTGCTTTCCGGTGATGTGAGAACACGAAACTTGTCGTAGTCATGTCCCACGGATGGCGCCACTTGTTGATGCATAATCTGGCGCGGGTCGATTCAACGACTCTCCTTGGGCCGTTAGTCGTCTTCTCGAGCCCTATTAGACCTGTCAACAAAGAGAACCTGTTAGGAGTGGACCCGAGGCCGTAGCCCCGGGATCCACCTCCGACGGTCAAGTTAGTCATTGATGCGATGTAGCATATATGAGTGAGGTTTAGCGTAACCTGTTATAATCTGCTGAATAAAGGGATCCCATCCATGTATTTATAAGGCATGGATTAGGGTTTTAGGCGTAGAGTGGGCCGCTGTCGCCGGGCCTAGCCCATTCCTGGCCTAGTCCAGACTATGCGTCTACAATAAAGACATGAAATTTTAGAATCTAATTAAGTAATGAACATATATTTGTATTATCGACCTGATGAAAAACAAAGTATGTAATGTATAAAATTGGTTCCAAACGGTCGAACTTATCGGTTTTTAATTTGCTAACATTCTCACTCATACTCACAATGATGTAACAATAATCATGCTGGTTAGAGATATGGAACGGAAACGTAGGCCAAAGTGTGCTTTCCAAAGTATATTTGCAATTTTTGAAAAATACATGACCAAAGGCCGAAGGTCCACCCCTTATAATGTCGGAGGTCCTTTTCTACCTTTGGTAGAACCGAAAGCTGTCCCTCTAGCTTAGGTAGAGGTAAGAGTGTCTACATCTCAACCTCCCCATAAATCATAGAAGACGGTATTAGGACTTATAACATGTGGAAGACGGTATTGTAAGTTACTTTACTTTACATAACAAAAGGCAAGTACTACAAATGAAATGTCAATCATCAGTCTCAACATTTCTAGTTCACTCATTAAACATTGTACATGTGGCATAGAATTTGAGAAGTACTATGATTAACACAAGACATTGGAGCATGACAATGAAGATGAACACCCATATATATTTGCAAGCAACCAATGTATCCAAACAATTTCACTAGTAATGATAGTCATGACACGATACTCATGTTGTGTAGAAGATTTAGACAAAACATCTTGTTTCTTACCTTTCAACGATATAAGAGAATCATCACTTATGTAGAGCAAAACTCTATTATCTGAAACTAAGTTTATTTTTTAACGGAATTTTATTAAGCTTGCAAAGAGCTAGATAGGAATTGGATCACAAGAAATTTTACGGGATGAAATAGTTCCATTAAGCCTTTTCGGTCTAAATTTTCTATTTCTGTGGATGATATAAGCGTGAGAGAAGATTTTTACATGAACGCATGTGCAATATCCCGCAAATTTTCTGAAACTAAATACCTGAAATATACTAAATGATGTGAATAACATGAGTCCAATTCATTAGGAGCATCAACAAAATAACTAACAACATGAACGCATATGCAATACCCAGTCAAGCCATTTAGATTGACCAAACTTATTTGTCAATTTTGTTGTCAACAATAAAAATTTAAATCTGTCAATATCGGATAATATACATGGAATTTGGTATAGCACGTGATATAATGTTTTTACAAATTTATCATTATCTACTCTTTTATCAAATCGAATAATCAAAATCGACACTATTTTTTCACATTACAGTTACCTACTATTCCGTCTGGTTTTTGGTTCCTAGTCTGATTTTATTAGAGCAAATATATTTGCCCTCCAAACTCATTTGGTAGCTACTTTGTAGGCGTCAAAATAGGGGATCGACATTCATTTAATATTAATTAAAGGACATGCCGAGTAAATTGGTTTGCTTGCTACTTATTTTTCTTGCTTAATTGATTGAAAAGTAGCGAGAGCTTCTTGATTGAGATATACTTGACTTTATACTTTGTGGATAAAGACAAACAACTATGCTTATTTAATTAGCTTATAAATTAATTTTAGACTAAAATAGTAACTCATATTTTGCAAATAAACTATTGCTAATTTATATCGACTAACTCAAATGAATAAGTACAATCGCTTTTTGTTAATTTATATAGGGTGAAGTCTAAAAATACGTAACATTAACATATTTTCTCAAAAAGAACGAAATGCGTAACAAATTATATCTATTATTAGTATCGCTAAAAGACTTTCTAATTTTGAACAATGTATGTAATGTTGACTGATACATATTTGAGCGGTTACCACTTAAAAATGTTACAGTAGCGGTCCAGTAGGTTGCGTTAACTTTCACCGGTCGTCCCTTGACTTTTTTCACTCAGAAAAGTTACAGTAATGATCCTTGTGGTTTGCGTTGATTTTTTTATTTTTTATTTTATTTTTATTTATTTTTTTTTTTACCACTTATTCATACACTAATTTTCTATACACTTACTACACTTTTTTCTACACTATTTTTTTTACACTTATTCACAACTATTTTTGTATAGTTATTATACTTCTTTTTACCACACTAATTTTTTTTCACTCATTACACTTATTCACACGTACACTACTCTTTTTACATTTATTATACTTTTTACAACTTATTCATACACTATATTTTCACACTTATTACCTTTTTATACGCTAATTATTTTTTTACACTAATATCTTTTATACTTATTCACGCACCGTTGTTTTTTTTTTCTTTTTTTTTTCTTTTTTTTTTAACACTAATAAATTTATTTATATTGCAAATGGACAAATATACAGACAATTAATTTGTCACATGTTGGAGTTTATATTGTATTTAATTTTTATTGCGGCTCGCAGCAAGTCGTCAAATAAACAAGTAGGTTGGATCAGTTGGAAAACCCCTTGTCTCTTAACCTAGAGGTCAAGGGTTCGATCCTCACTCCCTACAAAAGGCCGGAGGTCCTTTTCTACATTAGGTAGAACCGGAAGCAGCCTCTCTACCTTAGGTAGGGGTATGGTTGTCTACGTCTCAACCTCCCCCATACACCATGGAAGACGGTATTGGGAGTTACTTTACTTTTACTTTTNAAAAAATACCTCACAAAAATCGATTAAATTTAAAGTAGAAAAATTGATATTGAAGAAAAAGAAGCCAATAAGAGGATGGAAGTTGAGTGTCAAATGTGACTTCTAAAATATACAAAGTATAATGATATATGTGTATAGTTAGAGTAGAAAGAATGAATCGTAACATTAACATAATTGTCTTAAGAATGCTTAGGGGGAGCATGCTTTAAACGCGTAACTCAATTGATATTAAGAAAGCACATGATCACATTTCATACTATCAGTAGACATTTTGTCAAGGTTGCAAAAATCGCGAATCAGTAGTCGGGCGGTTGACCCCCTTGTAGCTTGTAATCGGTCTAGACATGATTAATCAAATTGGCATTTCCAACAAGTTTTGGGTATTTCTTGCTAATTTTAGGTATTCCTAGCAAAATTTTCCTTAAAAAAGCATTTTGTTAGATATTAACAACGACTATAAGTGATTAAAACTAGTTTACAGCGAGTTTTGGGTATTTCCGGCAAGATTTATAAGTTTCCGGCAAGTTTGACAACCGTTGACAGTCATTGACTACCGTTGATCATGGTTTACCGATTTGTTTGACCGATTTATACAAATCAGAGAGGTTAGTGACCCAATAGCGTTTAAGTGACGATTAATCGGCATTGTAGGCATTGTTTTGCAACAAAATGTAAAACACAAATTCAACATCACTTTTGGTTAAAAATAAAAAAAATTCAACATCACTTTTCACGTATTGGATTGTCCTCTTTCAAAACTTGCACACTTTAGCATCGCATCATTAATCTATATTTTTTTATGTTCCTAGTTGTATCAAGTTTTATTATGTTAGGTGCAAATAACTTTGGTGCAACTACATCAACCTTCTCGAAAAAAAAGAATGCCTTAACCGATTTATTGTTACACATTTAAATCATTGTTAAATATATATAAACTTCATTTGATATTTTATGGATTATTTTAGAAGCCAAATATCCGAGAAGGTTATAAAAATGAAATTTGAGCAAAACTCGAAGTACTTGACAAAGCAGATACTAGCAATATAGGAGTATATGTCATTCGGTTAAAAAGATAACGAAGATAATGTTTGAGAAATATTAAACAAAACTAATAGAGTAGAGTTAAAACTTAAAAACAAAACATAAATATGTTGGTTGTTGCAAGTTTGGACGTGGGTATGCAGTTGGGGAAGCAAACGTCAATAGATTTTCATTCCCCTTAATCGGCGAAAATTTGGGGTATTACCCATTAATTAACCTTGTATTCATCATCTTACGAGCAAATTTTCTAAATGTTCAAATCGCTCAAATTGCTCATCTTTTCTAGACAAAAAAGACATGACTTCTCAAAAGAGATAAAAATGAATTGGATAACCGGTCACCCCAATATGTTGACAAGTATTCCCTGATTGTACTCTGGGCGACTTTTTGTATAAGGTACTTTTTCAAATCGCGGACTAAGTGTTTTCTGGTTGTACTTTGAACAACATTTTATTTGAACTTCTAGTCACTCAAATCGCCTTACCTATTTTGAGTAATAATGTTTTTTTCGTCCAGAAAAGATAAACAATTTGACTGACTAGACCATTTATAGAATTTGCTCTTTTCTTACCATTCCTAAACCAACATACTCTTCGACCAATTCATAACTCTTCGACCAATTCTTCTTATTAAAGTGTTTGAAAGTTTAAACCTGGTCAAACCATAGGGGCTCACAATTGTCAACCTAACTTCTCCTAATCCTAATCTAACTTTTCCCCAAAGACACAAATCAAATCACACTCCAATTTAAATTTAAAATCCCCTCACAATTACCATTACAAACACCAACAACAACAAAAATATCTTCCTATTTCATTTCACCACACCTATACATACACAACCACCTGTATCTATAATTCCATATCTATACACCCACCCCTCCCTAGATCTACTATGCTTCATTTCACATTCTAACAACATTCCGTTATTCCCGCATGACGTCATCTCCACCGTCACCATCACCACCGTCACTATTGCCTTCTCCGTCACCTTTACAACCGTCACAATCACCGTCACTGTCACCGTCACAACCGTCGCAATTACCGTCGCAACAGTCACAATCACCGTTACAACCGTCACCGTCGCAACCGTCACCGTCACAACCGTCACCGTCGGCGGTAACAATGGACCACGTACTATCAGCACTAAACGAAACAGTGGAAGAACGCGAAACACGTATCCGAAGCCTATTCACTTTTTTCGACTCGACGAACGCGGGATACCTCGATTCGAAACAGATCGAAACCGGACTGTCGGCTTTGCAGATACCGGCAGATTATAAGTACGCGAAAGAGCTGCTTAGGGTTTGTGATTGTGATAAAGATGGTAGAGTTGAGTATCATGAGTTTAGAAGGTATATGGATGATAAGGAGCTTGAATTGTATAGGATTTTTCAGGATATTGATGTTCAACATAACGGTTCGATTTTGCCCGAGGAGTTGTATGATGCTCTGCTTAAGGCTGGTATAACATCTATCTCGCTTTTATTACGAATGTTGGTGTAGTAGTAATATGTGCGAGAATGTAATTTGATGCGTTTTGTTTTAGGAAATTGTGATGTACTAATATTGTTGCGCGGCTGTAGTTTGATGGAATCTAGTTTTAGTGCGTTAGTAGTCTAGTATGGTTTTTCGGTTTTTTATGCTTTACTTTTAGGCTGGTATAACATCTCGTTTTTCGGTTTTACGCCTTTTTTATTACGAATGTCGGTATGGTAGTAATATGTGCGAGAATGTAATTTGATGTGTTTTGTTTTATGAAATTGTGATGTACTAGTATTGTTGCACGGTTGTAGTTTGATGGAATCTAGTTTTAGCGCGTTAGTAGTGTAGTGTGGTATGGTTATGCATTTTAGTTTTAGGCTGGTATAATATCTCGCTTTTCGGTTTTAGGCTTTTTTTTTTTTTTTTTTTTGGCGCGTGAATTAATTTGATGCATTTATTATATCTTACTGTTTTCGCTTTTGTTTATCGCTTTACTACTAGTATATTGTAGCTATATTTGTCAAGGCTGATATAACATTCTCGCTTTTGTTTTCCGTCTTTTTTATTATTACAAATGTTAGTATGCTAGTATATTGTAGCTATAATGTGTGCGCGGCCGTATTTTGATACATTTTGTTATATCTTACTGGCTCGCTTTTGTTTTTCGCTTTCTTGTTACAAATGTCGGTATACTAGCATATGAACGAGACTGTAATTTGAAGCCTGTAATTTGAAGTGGTTTGCCTTATAAAATTGCACTATACTAGTATTGTTACGCGACTGCAGTTTGATGGAATCTAGTTTTAGCACGTTAGAAGTCTAGTACGGTTTTTCGGTTTTTTGTTATGATTTTGATTTGGTGCTTTTTATTTTTAGCGCGTAATTTGTAGAATGTAGGATTGTTGCGTATGAAAAGCAGCGAAAACAAGGTTACGGAAATTAAGGCTGGTATTTTATCTTATTGTCTCGCTGTGGTTTTCGCCTTTTTATTACAAATGTCGGTATAGAACTTAGAAGTAATATGTGCGAGAATGTAATTTGATGCATTTTGTTTTATAAACTGTAATAACTAGTATTGTTGCGCGACTGTAGTTTGATGGAATCTAGTTTTGGTGCTTGAGAAGTCTAGTATGGTTTTTCAGTTTTTTATTGTTATGAATTCAGTTGATGCATTTAGTTTTAGTGCTTGAGTTTAGAATGTAGGATTGTTGCCTATGAAAAGCCGAAAAATAGGTTACGGCAAAATAAGTCTTGGAGAATTTTAGGGTGCATTTTAGTTTTAGCTCGTGAATTAGGTTGAGGATGTATTTGATTGATGATTTGTATTTGTGAACTTGAATTTTGTAATTTGTAGAATGTAGGATTGTTGCGTATGAAAATCCGAATACTGAGGATATGGAGATTAAGCCAAACAAAATGAGCCTGAAGAACTTTTATGATGTTCTTGTTAAGGCTAATATTGACTGGTGTGCTTCGTTTTTCGGTTTTTTATTTTGTTAATGTTTGCTGCATTTTAGTTAGAAGCTGGATGTATATGGCAAAGTTATGTTTGATCGATGATGTGTAAATGTGTAGATTATAGAATGTAGGATTGTAATGTATGAGAAGACGAAAAAATGAGGTTATGAAATATAAGCCAGAAAAAATAAGTTTGTGAGCCAAAAATAAGCTAAAACATATACCAAATCATTACTTGTTTAAGTCAAGAGTATTTGAATGTAATGTTTGGATGATGTGTGAATGTGTGATTTGAATTGTGTAATTTATAGAAATGTAGGACTGACCTCATGAAAAACAAGGTCAGGAAAAAAGCTGAGAAAAATGAGCTCGTAAGCCTGGAAATAAGCTAGAAAAATGCCTCCTCACTACTTGTTAAAGACGAGTATTTGAGTGTAATTTGATGTGTTTTGGAATCAGTATGTGGTTTGACGCTATGGTTGATTGATGAAGTCTTATAGGCGTATTTCACTGATTTGAATTGTGTACGTTATAGAATGAACGTAGTATATTGTAGCTTTGTTATGTGGTTTTTGAAAGGAAAGAATGTTTGATTGTAAGTTGATGCGTTTTAGTTTAAGTGTGTAGATTGGTGGTTGGAAGTTGGATACATAGTTTAAGATTATGCAGATAAGATTTTGTGCTCAGTTTGACTGTGATGTGGATTTGCATACTATATAGAGTGTAGTATTGTAGCGTTACACATGGACTTGTAAGGAAAAGAATGTTTGGAAGAAAGTTTCTCTGTGGACTATTAGACCATTGCCTCCGGATATATTTATCATATGATATGATGCATTTCACTTCAAGTGTGGATTTGTGGCTAGAAACTGGATAGTGGATAGATAATTATGTTGATATGGCTTTGTGCTGATAGAGTGCAAATATCTTATTGGAATTTGCATACTTTATAGAATTTTAGTTTTGTAGCTTTGCACATGGACTCAAAAGAAAAGAAAGTTTGGAAAAGAGTTTCATCATGGACCATTTTGTGATGATATTGTATATGATTTGAATGGCATTCTTTTAATATGGTATGGTTCTTTACACATTGAGCCATAAAGTAAAGAATGTTTGCAAGAAAGTTTCTTCTTGGATCACTGCCTCCTTTTGTGTTTAGAAAATTTGATGCAACCTGTGTGAATTAGTGGCTAGAAATTGGATTCATCGGTTAAGAGTATGTTGATAAGGTTGTGTTCACTTTCCTTGATGATGTGCAGATATTTGATTTATACTTTATAGTATATAAAATGTTGGTACGCCAGTGACTCATATAAAGAAAGAAAGTATGTTCTTGGACCATGGGACCAGTGTCTGTAGAGTGCTTAGGAGATGGGTTTAATTTCTAGTCTACGAGGATGACACATAATCAATGGTGCTTCTTGATGTCGACATTTATTAGTCATTGTCATGTAGCTTTGCGAGGTTCATATCAGATTTTGGGTATGACATATTTTAGGAAAAGCTAAATTATGGAGCTATTAAGATTATATTTAATGTTTTCATCTTGCAAGTTATTACGCAAGGAGTAACAAGTAATATGAATCTGACTAAGATTATGGGTCAAGTTAATGTGGGACGATTTCTGGAATAATACTTCAAACCTAGTTATCAGTGCCTCACAAGGTTTATCTACTAAATGTTTCCACGGATGGTGTGTGTGTGACGGAAGCATGTAAAAACTCAAGTCTGATTTATTCTTTAGTCGATACTTATAGTTAGGTTTGATTAGGCATTTGCTTGACAGGCTCACAGGCCTTGATATTATGTGGTAATGGTTTATAGCTATGATCTTGTTCGGTGAAGTAATATCATCTTTCTCGCTCTCTGGATTAACAACTTATTCTGTGCATAGCTGATATATAAAACACGACTAATAAATTGCGACAGTTAATCAGCTTAAAGGCAAGGAGCGAAGCTGCATTACAGACTTCCATATTGTCTCGTAAAGTGTAACGAAATACAATAGTCAAAAGAATTGGATATCACGATTGTTTCACAAAATCATGAAAATTTGATAATCTGATTGTTTCACAATGATGCAAGTGGTGGATACCATTGTTGTTTACGCCTTTACAGCTTTGTTCTCTTTAAAGTGAAAAGCTGCAAAATTTGGTTTGTTACCTTTTGTCTATCTCCTAGGAAAAGACCTTTCATTCTCTTTCAGAGAAAAGGATCACCTGCATGTGTTTCATATATCTTATAATTTTATTCCTTTTTATCAACCCATCTCTTTATTCCAATTGCCTTTACCATGTTCGTCAATCATCATCGTCTTAGACTTGTCTTTTATGTGGCATATTCCAACTTTTTATGCAGTTTTTATCTTATTGGTTTTCCTTGATATCTGTATTATAATCTCTTCCGGTTCTCTAGACCTGGAAAAATTTGATCAGTTTTCTGCTTCTCTATGACTAAGAATATGTAACTTCTTTTATGTAGTATTGCTTTTTACCGATCCTTATTTACGAATCTCTCCTTTTTGCTTTAAGTATCAGTGCTTTGGTTGTCAATCATAATTCTGTTGTCAAGACATCCTTGTTGCATATTCATGTGGTCTAATATGTATATCATGAATGCGATAGGAAGCTATGAATGTTATATAGGAAATAATCACAAAATACAAAATCTGCACGCTTTCAAGATGCTGGTGTCTCTTTCAGTGACACTTAAATCAACCTGAATCTAATATCTAGATTAAACATAGTGCTTATATTTTTGTAATCCTTATGAGTAGAATTGCTTCATTATGGAACTAACAGTTTTACCTATATTGGTTTTGTAAATACTATCTTTGCATATTTTACTAATGACCCCTAATAGTAAATACTGCATCTATAACATAATGTTGTTACTTATTTACTAGGTTAAGTGTTTCTGTTCGTTGAATTGTCTACATCTTATTAGCCATTACAGCTTTTCTTTTGCAGGGATTGAACTAGATGATGATGAACTTGCTAGTTTCGTGGAACGCATGGACAAAGATAACGATGGCATCATAACTTTTGAAGAATGGCGAGATTTTCTTCTTCTTTATCCTCACGAAGCTACGATCGTAAACATCTACCAATATTGGGAACGGGTATCACTTGTAGATATTGGGGAACAAGCAGTGATTCCAGCTGGCATCAGTAAGCACGTCCATGCCAGCAAATATTTGATTGCTGGTGGGGTTGCCGGAGCCGCTTCTCGAACCGCCACTGCTCCTCTTGACCGTCTTAAGGTGGCGCTGCAAGTTCAGACTACTCGTGCTGCGATTGGGCCCGCAGTTAAGAACATATGGAAGGAAGGTGGGATTGTATCGTTTTTTAGAGGTAATGGATTGAATGTTGTTAAGGTCGCACCCGAGAGTGCCATTAAGTTTNTTTTTTTTTTTTTTTTTTTTTTTTTTTTTTTTTTTTTTTAAATAGAGTGATTTTGGAATATGTATGAGTTGAAATTGGCCTTTCTAGTTGTCTCCATTGTCATCCTCATAATTGCTTTTCCACGACTGTGAAACTTGAGTCTTTAACCAAGCTCTCAGAATATTTGCAAGATACAATTTTATCCATGTGCTTATGAATGGACCATTATTTTATTTATTTATTTATTGTTTTCTAATCACAAATGGGTCAAAAAAAGGTTAAACTAAAAGGAGAACGGGTGGAGCTGGTTGAAAGCCGTCCACAGTCAATATGACATGCATACAACCTTCTAAATCTTTTTATATAATTACTTTAAATAGTTATTGTAATAATGTTGTATTTGTAGTCATAATTGATACAGTACATTACTTATTTACAAGGAATTTAAGAAATGGATAGAAAAAAAGTGTCTGGGTCAATGAACTTGACAAGGTCAGTTTTGAACCATGGTATCTTAGTTGGGCAACGAAACCCAACCTGTGACCCAGTCTGTCCATCTTTCCACCTCTATTCATCATATTTTTTTTATTCATATTATATGTGTTGCATTTCAGGATGCAAGCACATCGGCCTAATGGAGCTGATGCATACAAAGGGATGTCTGATGTGTTCATGAAAACTTACCAAAAGGAAGGAGCACGAGGTTTCTACAAAGGACTTTTCCCAAATCTTCTAAAAGTAATACCAGCTGCCAGCATTACTTACATGGTTTATGAAGCAATGAAAAAGACGCTAGATCTTGAATGATGTTGACGGTCGTGATGATGATGATGATGATGAAACTTAGAATAAGAAAGTAGTTGATTAGGTGGTGCCCATTGTTCGAGTTACATAGTAATTAACTTCCCACTTGAAATGATGCGGAAAATTTTTGTAAAGCGAAGAAGTATCTTCAGGGGTATGCCGGGAATATTACATTCTTGTTCCGTGTATATGATTCTGTTATGTCCAAATTGAGTACATTTGACTTGTCAATTCTTTGTTACATCAATACATCCTGAAAATTGTGGGATGGTTGCTTTACAGTTACCGTGTTTGATTTTGCTTTGGATGACGACGGTAGTGTCATGTTATATGTTGTAACGTGCACCTGATATAGATCAACTCCGCTGGCTTTGTGTAACAGAGCATGTATGAATGTCCTTAATATGCAAGGGGTAACGGTGGTTGCCGTTAATGTCAACAGATTTATGATTCATCTTTAATTTTCCCCCCTAAATATTCTTTTAATAGACATTTTATAAGGTAATACAGTACTATTTAAACTTATGCAAGAAAGTTGAGATGAGGCGGTTTGATGGTATTTGATCAAGCATCATTTCTGGTCATTGTATTTAAACTTAGATCCATCTGACCAAAAACGATGCTTGATCAAACATCATTTCTGGTTGGCAAGAATTTCTACATTCCTAAGGGACAATAAGCCGATGTAGTCATGCAGATCACTGCAAACTAAACTAAAATATTGTAAACGAGAAAAACTCAAATATTGTAATCAAGAAGCGAAACTACAATACTGAACGTGAAGAGAATTATACGAAAGGATAGCAGAATACTTGGAAGTACGGATAAAAATACTTTTCTAATGTTAATTGCTCCTATCATAAGTTTAATAGGTTTAAAACTGAGACAAATAACACAAGAAGGTGGACGTGCCGGAGTGGTTATCGGGCATGACTAGAAATCATGTGGGCTTTGCCCGCGCAGGTTCGAATCCTGCCGTCCACGCATTTTTAGTTTCTATTTTTTTAGTTTCTGATTTCGAGTCATTTGAGTATTCATTTTGAGCAGGTTTACAGTATATAAGAAATTTAGCTGAACTCTGAAAACGCCATCATCAGCAATCCCGAACAGCCTATCATTTCCATTAGATTTTTCTAGTTTTTGGCTTTTATGTGTAATTAAGTTTAACTCGAGTCCGGCTCATTTCAACTTTTGTTTATCATTACTCGTTGTTTTGCAAACTGAAGATAGTCTTATGGTTATATGTCTAATCCAAAAAATATTAGTCACTAATGATCAGACGAACATGTCTTTAATTAGTTGCAGCGTGTTTACTTGCAAGTAATATTTGAGCTAGAGTTGTACTTCATTTTTATTCATAAACATCAAGAGATGCTTGTGTCATTAGATTACACACTTGATATGTTCCTCATTTTGATCTTACTAGCTACAAAACACATTCATTACCGGTTATGTTAAACGAGTTGGGTAAAAAGTCAAAATGACTTCAAGTCGACATAAATAACCTCTAATGTGGCGGGCGAGTTTAAGTTGGCTCGGTCATTTTATTAACTTTTACAAATAATTCATGTGCTAATAGATCAACTATTATTAGAAATTCATGTGCTAGTATGTATTTTTACTTTTTAATGAAAAAAAAAATGTTTTAACGCATTTCTTGACCATTTGTATTTCAAGTTTTGAACCAAGTTCTTTTGCCTGATGAACCTAATAGATATTGAGTATAATATATAACGATTCATCAGGCCATTACGTGTTGTGATAGTTTTTGCATTTCTGGTGTTATACATAATAAGTTGATTTTCTTGAAAGACAAATGACGATTTGGATTCACAAAGTATAAGCTGTAGTTTCGACTTCACTTAAAAGTTTAAAACAAGTTGGCCAAACAGAATAATATAGGCTTGATGGTAAGATCAGACCGCTTTCATACCTTACGATCTTACTTAAATCCTATATACTTTAAGACCGTACCCTGATTCAACACGTTTTTGTAAGTGATCCAACACGTTTTTGTAAGATAGGATCATAGGACCGAATCCTATATACTTTAAGACCGTACCCTGATTCAACACGTTTTTGTAAGTGATCCAACACGTTTTTGTAAGATAGGATCATAGGACCGTACGATCCTACTATCAAAGTCGTGATATCATATATCTGGTTTGAACTGGACGAATTATTTTGTCTGTTTAGATGTTAAAGAGCCAGCATTTCTTAAGTCGACCTCACACTAGTTGGTTTGAAACATCAAACAAGTTATGCTCCAGATACCAGTCGTTCAAAATTTCTCGTACAAATGCGTTGTCCAAAATGACCTGGAATAATGAGGTGCATCGACATCCTCTTAGTAACAGTATAAAACTGTTCGCTTATGGTTTTCTAACCATTTAAAAGATAACAAAACGATATGAGAAATAGACATTTCATTAAGCATAATACAACAAGCTTGTGGCGAGTTTTGTACATCATTACAGGAAGGGAGAATTCGATCTCAACCATTCATTGAACTAAAATTTTGCAGTAAATCATATGGGATAAATTTTAGATTGCATTTGCATCACCCTATACTTCCCAATTTGCTACTCAAATGACAAATATAAATAAAAAATTATGAAAAATCTCTAAAAATGAGATTAAATACATCTCTCAATGTGATTAAACCTAAGACATAACGGGTACCAGCTTCAACAACCACAACGCGTCGCATCCCTGTTAGAAAAGCAGAATGTCAACACATGATACTTAAAATTGACATGTGACATGAAGGGGCTGTTTTATTAGTGTTCCGATATGCTTTTGTTGTTAAAAGGTTAACAAGAATACATGATAATATTAGTTTGGGTGTTTAACGAAATCGTTCAGTTTAAGAACTTAATACTTGGTGGGTCTTTTTGGATTGCTTATTTTTAAGTGCTTATTTACTCTGAAACAAGCACGTAAAGAGTTTCATTCAAAAACAAAAAAAAAAAATGCTCAACTGCTTAACAAACAAGCAGATAAGCACTTAAATAAGCAATCCCAAGTACTCGCTATAAACCAATGTCATATAAAAATCAGCTTCAAATATGTTTATTCCAACACCATTGAATTGTCAAATATTGCTGAAGTGACAAACGTACCGGGATCTGAAAGGAGACTGATGACACTGTACAAAGAATCCGAGCGTGTGCATATGCCGTATCGAGCACGAGCATTTGTATCTACAAGCTGTAGAGCCTATATAAAGTAACACACAGCAAAAACGCATTTCAATCTTAACTTGCTGATGTTTGGTTGTCGATTAGTCAAACTCAAATTCAAGTGCATTAGAATTAGGAAAGGAGTAGCAGAAAGAAGTAATAAAATAAAAATGGTGAGTTTTGTACCAAAAATTCAGAAAATTCATTCAAATTATTTGAGTACAAGTATGAAAGTAATATGAGTAAAAAGGTAGAACGATGCAATAAAGGTTGAGGGCTTACTTGAGATATTGTTGTCTGATCAAGTTGAACACGAATATATGCATTATTCTTTGCTAATGAAATGACGTCACTAAAGACACAGAGAAAGAAAAAAAACTTAATATCAAACTTTTTTTCATTGATAGAGGTGAATGAATCAATTTCGACCCAATTAGCTAAAATGGGTCAATTTGGTATATATTATATCTCCAAGGGGTCAAACTTGGAATTTAGCTGAAAATGAAATGTAATTTCATGAATGGTTTACTTCAGGAAAATTATAACATTATTATGTCGAGTATTATATTATTTGTAGAATACTAGAATATAAAAGGTTATATGATGAAAAAAATTACACTTTATGATACTTTCAGACCTATTTGACCCATTGCAGATAAAACATAAACCCAAATTGAACCTTTTACAGTTATACGGGTCAAACTCAACAGTCAACACCTCTAGTAGAAGTTTAACAGAGTAAGAAACTACCTTCTACAGAAAACGTTAATAAGGGTACCCTTATCATCTACAATGGGCACCGAGCTTATATGCTCTGTCAAAGACCAAACGAGAGATTATAAGATTCTTTTTAGTATCAAGAAATAAAAGGGAATGTTGAGACTATGAAAAGTTTGATACGCACCGTCTATTAACAGTCTATAAGCATCACTTAGAAGATAATTAGGGTGAAACGTTTTTAATTCACGTGAACCCGCAATTTCCTTGATCCAAGTACCTACTCGAAGATCACCAACTGAATGTTGTAGAAGAGGCAAATACGCGATACGGTGTTCAAAATGCCTGCGTATATCTATTTTTTCAAAGTGAATATAAAAAATTAGAATATATGATCAGTGAAACTGGCATTTATAAAACAGCAATCCAAACACCCGCTGAATAATTGAAAAAAGAAACTTACGTTCTNAAAAAAAAAAAAAAAAAAAAAATTCGGGGACTGTATAAATATCAATAGTGTAAAAAAAAAAATAAATATAAAAAGTACTAAATATCACAAAAAAAAAGAATTTTTTCTACATTTTTATTATAATTTTCAAAAATAATGATGCAAGAATCTAGATTTTTAAATAAAATGATTAAGGAGTTTGTGTACTTTAAAATAGACTTTATACGACTTTCATCCCGTTTGAGATAAAAACGGCCCAAACGGAACAAATCACAAGTATATGGGTAGAAAATGTCGCCTCTATAATATTCCATCAATTTTGCAGCAACAAAAATACATGGTTCATGGAGGTTCACCTGCGCCGACTCCGGGCTATCCAAAAGGGTAGTCGCCCTCGGATTAGTCGGCTCGCAATGTCGAGTCACAAACCCAGGTAAACCAAAATAAAAAAATAAAAAAAATACATGGTTCAAGAAACCAACCCCTCATAAAACAATATAGAAAAATAGAGATTTTAAAACGGCATGGAGGTGTTTTGATGTGTGTTTGAAGTGATTATAGCCGCCATAATCAGTTTTGAGTGTTTGACATATCAAGAATATGATTCTATTTTTCATTTTTTCTGTTTATGGTAAAAAAAATTTCAGATTTTGAAGAAGCAGGCAAAGAAATATGATTGCCGAGACAAATGTAAGCTCACGTAATTATCCTTAACTTTAATCATAGAAGCAACGAACATATGCAGCAAGACTGCTTACTTGTATCAGAGGTCGTCTTTGGAGTTGAAGCTTTCCTTCTTTCCATGCAGATATTGTTGACAACTGATGTACGTTATTAGAGGCCATTGCACGGTTCCTATGGAGCTGCAAGATTAATAATATTAATGGGTTGAATATGTGTGAAGAATAATAGGATTTCTGTAAAAGCTACGTTTTTTTTTTCTATTTTTTTTTTTTTTTTTTTTTTTTTTTTTTTTTTTTTTCCCTTATACCTCAATTAAGATCATAATGAAATCTGATGAAGTTAGCATCCCTGAAATCTGTAAATTGGCTGCATCCCAAAGGGGGGCAACAGCAAGTCTCTGAAGCAAGAAAACAATCAAATTAATAATTGGTATGCTTGGCAACCCACAATATGTGTTTTAAAATCCATCTCACATTGAAATATTAACTGTGAATTACGTTCTCTATAAGTGCAGTAAATAACAAGATTATTAGTTAAATTTCAGAATCTTAATCAACTCAACAAAGGATAAGGGCAGTCATAGTACCAACAACCATGTGATGGAGCCAAGGCCCAAGGGCTACCACCCCTCAAATCCATTTAATAATTTTTTCCTAACCAAAATATTGTTATCCATTTAATAACTTTCGACTTACTTCATAAATTTCTAGGGCCAAGACGTACCTCTTCATGCATAACAAGAAACGCTTCTTCCACGGTCATGTTATCATCCAATGCAAAGACCTGATACCCAAAGAGCATAAATATGAAAACAATTTAGGATATTGTGTATAGTGAGCTAGACTTTGGTTGGCTTTCCACACATTGGCCTAGTCCTTTTTTTTTTTTTTTTTTTTTTTTTTTTTTTTAATTATTTTTTATTTTTATTTTTTTTTATATTATTATTATTTTTTTATTTTTTTTTTTATTTTTTTTTTTATCTGTTTGAAATCAAACACACCCCAAATCAAGCCACTGATATGTAACTGTATAGGAATTGCAACCTAACAATGAAAAATAAACATATACAAGGGAATGAATACTAACCTTAGATGAATCAGGAATCAGCTCATATGCTTTATAAGATGACAAATGCTTAAACAAACGATTACGTGTAATGCCTATATCATCATCCGTTACTTCCACCACTGGTTCATTAGGAACACTACCCGATGTCGAAGCCTAGCAAGAACAAGAAGAAAAACAGCAATGTCATCAAACCTCGAACCACAAAACTACATAAAGATAGTTTATTATAACTTACACCATCAGCATGAAGATTTCTTTCATCGAAACCATCTATATCCATGACTGGTAGACCATCATCAACAAATAATGTTTCAGGAATAACCACGGGTTGTTCCACAACAATAAAATTGTTAACACCATACTCGTCGTTAGCAATCGGTTGTAGTTCATCAACCCTCCATATACCATCAACCAAGAACTTGAACTTCATGCCGCACAAAAAATGAACAATTAATACCTTATACTAAATTAAGTTGTTTAGCTCATTAATAATGTAAGGGGGTGTTTGGCATTGCGTTTGGAAAGTGATTATCGAATATTTCCATGTGCAAATTGTGGATAATCAGATTCTAGTTTGGGTATAGTGCAACAAAAGTGATTCTGATCATCTATTCATCACAAATTCAAAAAGCAGAAGCACATCCTAACAATATCTGTTCCCGCCGTTTAGTTGCTTTTCATTAACCGATTCTTATTTTTTCATATCACAAATCATTAAAACGCGACACCAAACACCGACCACTTATCCTTCACAATGAACAAAAATTTACATCCTATACAATCATTAAAAATCAAAAACTGATTTAGTTACATCATGAATAAACCACATTACAACATGCTTAACTAAAATTTACCTTGTGCAAACCAGGTGGTAGATCACAAATTGTCATAAAAGTTGTAGATGAACCCTCGACAGTAACCATCTGCTGATACTTCATCCACCTTCACATACATAACCATCAATCACGATCAAGCAAAAACCAACTCAAGTAAGTGAAATAACAAATGAACAACATACAATAACCAATTACGTTATAACTTAGTGTACTGATTATTTCCACAAAGTTAAAGTCAAAATCAAAACTTTAAGCAATAAGATTAACAAATTAGTGAATTTACAACGTACCAACTAAAATTCCCATACATAACAACCAATCACATTACTAGTTCAATTTGTGCACTACAAAATTAGACTATGTTTGGCTAAACTAGCAGTAGCCGTTGGCAGTAAAAACGAGTGCTTAAAGCTAAATGCTAACACTAAGCACTTCTTTTATAGCGTTTCACATAGAAGTCAAAGCCCAAAAGCTAAAAGCTAAACACTCAACGCTCCAAAAAGCTCATCGCAGAACACAACACAGCCTTAAAGTCAAAACCAAAACTTTCAACAATGAAATTAACAATTTAGTAAGATTGCAACATACCCATTATACATTAGCACAAATAACACCCAATCGCGTTACTAATACGAAACTAAACTTAACAAAAAACCAATTAAAATCTACACAAATACCAACTAATTACATTACTAATAATTTCCACAAAATTAAAAGTCAAAATCAAAACTTTAATCCATCAAACTTAAAAACTAATAATATTACAACAAACCCATTACTAATTCACTTTAATTTCCACAAATCAAACTAAAAAAATTACCAAAACTGAAGTAAAATTAATGAAACTATACCCAGTAAAATCCCCACATAAAAAGACTTGATTGCCTCCATGAGACCAAACAAAGTGAGTATGAACCATCAAATCTTGATCAGGATCTTGTTGCTCAAAATTATGCTATAAAATGATTTTATAAAAAAAATAAAATGAATAAAAATAATAATTGGGTAATTTATTTAATTTAAGGGGAAAATGAAATAAAATAAAAAGGAGAGCAGAATTAGGAAACAACAGAATCTCTCCTCGATTTCTCAGAGATGTAATAAAAACACCGGAGAAATGAAAATATATTTCTTTTTTATTATTTCATCTTGTCATCATGTTCCCTTTACTCTATTTTCCAATATCAAATAGTATTAAATTATTCCCGTCATCTCAAAATTATTGTCCGCAGACAAAATAGGATTTGAAACCGTCATATTCCTTAACCAATCAAAGATTATCCTCGTATTCCAAACTCACTTTTGATTCGTTGAAGTAAGAAGTGGACAATTATTTTAAGACATCCTAAAATAGAAAGATGGTGAATAATTTTGAGACAGGGAGAGTATAATGTTGTTTTATTGTACGGATTCGATTCGGTTAGTTTGTGAACTTTAGATTATTTGTCGGTCAGGTGAGTAGTTCATTTTACTTTGTAAAACTGTACTGTACTAGTTGAGTGGTTGGATATGTGGGTAGTCAAAATGAACAGTTACCGTGATTTAGTTGACATTTAACCGTTTTAGAGATTTAATCAAATTGAACTGGATGAAGAATATGATGATATAGATCGTGAAATGTTATGATAGTAAAGTTAAATGACATCAAAAAGATTAAAACTATATTAAAGCTATATGTGATAACGGTTGAAAGGATTTGTGCGCATAAGAACAACAACTTTCACACTTGATCCTCATAGAAATACCGATGGCTCACATCGGTGCACATTAAACAAAACATACAAGTTGGGTTGAGAAAAAAGATGTGGAATGAAATGAAAATGAGAATCTTGAATATCTCATAAAAGGGTAAAATAGTAATTATATAGAGTGTACATATTTATCTAGGATAAATATATTAAGTGCATAAAAGTCAAAATCACAAACACTAAAGGTGTCGTGGGTTTTGGCCGAACTCCCTAGAGAGAACTCCCTAGAGAGGAGCGGGAGTGAGTTTTATTCTTTAAAGATGTTTTTATGACAAAAAAATAAAAAAAAATAAAAAAAAAAAGGCCGAAATAAGTTATATTTGTTGTTGTTTTATTTGTAAATTGATACATTTTACGTTGTTTCCAAAAGATATATGCCTACATATATGTTTTTAAAGAGAAATAAGTCATATGACAACTTTTATTGACTGGTTTTACGGTTTAATATGGTGGAAATGAACCGTGCAACAACATAGTTAAAGAGAACCAAAGACATAATCTAAACCTATAATGCTTGTTTTATGTTGCGCGTCTATCTTCATTAGACTATCATCGTAGAAACGAAATGTAGGTGCTTCAAGATATGTGAGTAATATAGACTATGAAGTATGTATATTTATAAAGGAATGTTGAATGAAGTAGACTGAATCATCTTTTACACATATAAAATTTGTAGAATGTAAAACCAGTTTTCTATATTGAGAAATCAATTAAATTTTGTTTAGGCAAAAACTTTTAGTTCACGATTAATGGTATCTTAGAATTTCCATGAATACTCATTTATTCATTTTGTAGTTATGAACTAACTATTTCAACCAATCGCTAAAATCCTCGTAAAATTTTAGGCATGCACATCGATGGATCGCTTTTTCATCGTGAATTTCCTTTCTTTCTCTAAAATTCACAGCACGCCAGTGATGAGTCACTTTGTTGTCGGCAAATTACTCTTCTGGCAATAAATTATTATTAATGGACCATATCATTTCGCAANTTTATTAGTTTGTAAAATTAAAAACATCAAAAGATCATGCATGTTAATTTGGATCCACAATGATGATATATATTCCGACCACGATTGTCTTGCCTTGCTTCATACTAGTAATACGGAGTAAAATTTGTTGTAATGTGATCATTAATTATAAATACAAATGTGTTTAATGTAAATTGTTTGTTTGTTTAAATTTTGTATTAAGTCGTGTTTAAATAACATATGACTTAATGCAGACATTTTTAGTTTTATCACTTTACTTCTTTATATATTTTTCTACTAAAATATAAACAAACAGTTTCATATGACTTTTACAAATCAGTCTTTTCTTTTTATTTATTTTTTAAGTCAATTCCAAACAACACCTAATAATGGTTAATTCTCACATAATTTTATGAAAGCGTTGAATTTATTTTATTTTTGCAAGAAAAAGAAAAAGAAAAAGAAAAAAAATAAATAAATAAACTTTTACACTTTGTATAAAATCATACGTTAGTAAAAAAAAATATTGCAATATTAGCTCATATTGTTTAAAAATATTTTCATCGGTATACTTTTTTTTATAAAGAAATCGTAAGATATTCGTTAAGTATTTGATAAAATAAAGTTTTTAATATAAAAAAAAATGTAAATAGCTAAAAGAGGTAAATTCCGTAGCTTGCCACATAGTTCAGGGGAGGATGG
This sequence comes from Artemisia annua, assembly GCA_014162995.1. Lineage (NCBI taxonomy): Eukaryota > Viridiplantae > Streptophyta > Magnoliopsida > Asterales > Asteraceae > Artemisia > Artemisia annua. The sequence continues at coordinate 83,886 of LBNU01024853.1, read as the reverse complement.
GTGTTTTGAAACTTTTTCTTTTCTTTGGTCGTGCCCTATACCTATTGTATTGGGCTCATTTTGTTCACAATTTTGAGACCTTTTCGGGATTTTTTTTTAATAAAGAAATCACTAGATATTTGCTAGCAACTTGATAAATAAAGTTTGTTATATAAAAAAATTTGCAAAGCTAAAACTAAAGGGTAAATTTCATTTAGCTTGACGCATAATTTGGGTGCGTTTTGAAAATATTTTTTTCTCTTGCCTAAAACAACGTCGTGCCCTATACGGCTATACCTAATGTATAATAGATTGATGTCATGTAAAATAAGTGTTAATTCATGGTAACACGTAAATTATACATGTTTTTAGGTGCGTTTTATGTATCATATTTAGCCATATTTGTACGTATTTGTTATTTAATTATGGAAAAGTGTTTGTACAAGCAAATGTAGCCAAAAACAGGAAAAGTGATGAAAAGATGAAGAAATGAAGTGAATAAGCACAATTGGAGATTTTCAAGAAGGAAACGAGTGAAGAATCACACAAGGACTCAAGGATTTGATAGATTTAAGATTTCCACATTCATATGTCAAGATAATATCAAGTTCTATGGAAGGAATCAACACCAAGATGAAGGAGAATACATGCGACAAAGAAAAGTAAAGAAAAGTCAAAGAGTTGGTTACGTGTTCCATCCAACCGTTCGGTTGGAACCCGCAACCAGACCGGATGGATGAGGTCAGAAGATCCAACCGATCGGTTGGAATCATGACCGATCGGTTGGAATGATACTGCAGTTACAAAAGTTCATTTAATGGCGAATTTACTCCTCATTATCATAGGTGGCTGATCAAATTAGACCGGACCGACCGAAGACCGACCGGACCGGACCGGACCGAGACCGGACCGACCACATTCGGTCCGGTCTCGGTCTATGGTTTTTCCGGTTCTCGGTCTTCGGTCCGGTCCGGTCTTTGTCGGTCCGGTCCGGTTTTTGGACCGTGATCACCCTTACACTAGATGCAAGGAAACATATCGGGTTTGATTGGTTGATGGGTGGTAAGTGGTTGGATGGAGATGGTCATGGTCAAATGGACCATGTCTTGAGTTACCCACCAATAAGATATATTTGGGTTATGGTTCATTATTAAGAAGAAAGGCCTATGGCCCATGAACTTGACCATAACATCATTTTGTTCTATCAAACTGGTTTGATGTTTTAAACTTGACAAAATGGCAAACACTGTAGTATACATAGACAATATTACACTGAGGCATTATTACCAACAATAATGTTCTGCAATAAAGTTATTCGGCAAAAGAAAATGATTAATAAAACTCATTAAAATTGGATAATAAGGTTAAGAGAATATTTCTATAGTATTGTTTAACTTTCATCTATGGTTCTTTCACTATTTTCTTTTGCACCAATTGTCACTAACTTGAAGCTATAGTTACTAATGAAAATTAGCAAACTTTAGATTTCATCTATATATTATTAAAATGTCACTTAAGTACCTTTGTTTAATTGTTTCTAAAACCAAGTAATATATCTTAACCACCATTGTACAAAACCCCCTTACAAAAAGAAAAATAAACAGTCAGCATAGATTCTCTTCACATGCTTCTTGAGACTTGAAAGCAAGAAAATATTAACTAAATGGTACCTTTAAAAGTTTAACTTCAAGGTAGTGTCTAAAAGCACTTAAGCATGATGGATTAAGTAAAATGTTCTAATAATATAATTTATATACCTAGTGTTAACTCAACAATAGCAAACTAAGGCACTAACATTATCTGACATAAAATAAACATTTAATCAAGTGCATCTCCAAAATCTTTAAAACGCTACCTTTCTGCATATTTTATCAGTTGTCCTATTTTGACCTAATTACGTATACAGCCTACTTTTATTTATAAATTTGACATTATAGCCTCTTTTGAATTTTGAGATAAAAAAGATCAAAAGTTGTATTGCATACATATAATCGTAGTTTCAACCTATTGGATTGATAGGTAAGATTTATGTAAGGTTATGTAAAATAATTTATACACATATAGTTATTAGTTACATGTCTGTGCACGCACAAGTTTTTACATAGATTTTTTTATTATGTATTATATTGATTAATATTTCGTATCTATTTTTGTTAGACTTTGTTTAATTGACATGTTGTTGAAGTTAATGTTGTTTAAATTTAACTACTGGTATCGTGTTCTAGATATTATGTGTATCATTGATTTTCATTGATTAATATTTCGTATCTATTTTTGTTAGACTTTGTTTAATTGACATATTATGAAGTTAATGTTGTTTAAATTTAACTATTGGTATCGTGTTCTAGATATTATCGTGTTCTAGATATTATGTTGAAGTTAATGTTGTTTAATAGCACGTAATGACCCATGAATAAATGATTTTCATGATATCCTAATTTAAACATTAGAGAGGAATTACATGCATCATTGATATATGTACAATCTCGTGTATTTATTTTATCTCACAGTAACCCATGTGACCGTGACTTCATGTTGATATTTACATTTTCTTATTATAATAACTTTAGCCGTATTTAAATTTTGAATCCGTGTACACTCGAGCTAAATTTATCAAAGGAACAACAATAGTCGTTTAATAATGCCATTAGTAAAAAAAAGGTACTTTTGTGGATCTCTTTACTTAACCTTATAAAAAGGAATAATATAAGTCGTTCGTATATGTACAATCTTTTGTATTCATTTAGATGTCATAGTTATTCGTGCTTTAATTTTGATATAAATAAGTCCGTGCATATATACTAATTTTATATATGATGATTATAATATTAATTAATGACAACGATGGGTATTTATTAAATTTATAAATTTATTAAAAAATATGGAAACTGATAAAGTGATAAGGTTACTTAAGTCTTTATAACTTTTCTAAAATTTAACAAATAAAGTTTTATTAGTTACTCATTTTTTTTTTTTTTTTTTTTAGTTTTCTTTCTTAATAAAATCGACACATGTGTTTAAATACCTATTTATTTTGGTAGAATTTAGATGAGTTTAATCGAATTGAAGGTATTTTGGACTTTATTAGTCAGCAAGAAGAATCAATTTCGAAATTCAGTTCTCCTATTAATTAGTAATAGACTAATTCATTTTTTCATTTTGCATCTTCTCTTATTATAATAAGAGATTGCTATTAAATACCGGTACTAAAGCAAAACGAACTATGAGTTGTGAAAAACGAAATAGTAGTTTAATGAGAAAAAAGAAATATTAGTTTAATGAGTAGAAAGAATAAACCACAATATTCATCCATGTGTAATTTGTTTAGCATAGCATTCATGATAAAAGCTAATAATTTATCAAAAACGAGAGAATATAAAATTTTGGGGAGATGATTAAATTCGATAACCATGCCATCATTTGTATTAGTTTCTCACCGTTTTCATGTTTCTTATTTGTAATTATACCATACTTTAATTTGAAGTAATAATTTTTAATTTTTAATTTTTCGACTTGTTCATTCTTTTAGAATTATGCACACCCATGTGCATAAATTAATGTTACAACTTTAAAGAAGCTTATTCCCTACTTGTTTTTCTTATTCAACTTTATGTTATTCCCATTTTTAAGAGAACAAATCCTCATGTGCATGTGTATAGAACCCACCAAAACTTCCTATAAGCACCAACTTATATGCTTCAAATCCATAAGCTTAGCTTCATTAGAGAAATGAAGTTCCAAATCCTTGCATTCTTCTTTCTTCTCTTGTGTGTTCAACTTCTATCAACTTTTGCTCTTGAATCGAAAGGTAAGTAATAAGTTTTTTCTTTTAGAAAATAGTTGGATTTAACATCCTTGATAACTTTGTATGTAAAATATGCAGATGAGAAAGGCACAGTCGACTTCAACACGAGTGGCAATAGTGGAGAAAATGACGTGAAGCGAGATGAATTGGTTTTTTCAAAGGCAAGTAAGGGGAAGGCTTCTCCTGGTGGTCAGAACGATCGTACGAAGAAAAACAAGGCAGACTCGATGCTTATAAAACCAGCCGCGTACATTTCAAATATTGGTATTGGTGCTATTGTCATATGTATGGGCATTTTTTTGGACTTCTAGATCACGATCATGTGCACGATGCAACACTTGTTTCTTTTTTATTCTTGTTTTTCATTCGGTTTCTTTGGTATAGTAGGTTTTGTTAAGAAAGAATTTAAGTATATTGTGCTTTTATGCTTAATTTTAAATTGTGGTTTGGATTACTTACCTTTTATAAGATTCAAATATACCTAAATCATCCTTTTAGAACAAGTAACTATTACAAGATTAATGGTTTCAAATATACCAAAATCACCCTTTTACAAATATCTGTGTTGCTATTAAAATTGTTTAAGTCTTTAGAAAATGTAGAACTAAATAGTATTAAATTTCCAAATTAGGTTAAAATCGGAGGAAAAACCGGATCTCATGAACTCAAAGATTTGTTGCTGTAACCTAAACTGTAAACTTAATTCCTCAATATATTATAGAAACACATCGGTGTTAAACGAGAAATATACTTATGCTAATCAATATATGTGTATGCATGTGTGTTGTATATTGATTTATTGTGAATCATCAACTTATAAAGAGATGGAGATGTAGATGGGTACGTTTTTGATGGAGATCGACATTGAAATGGAGATGGTGATGGTGGTTCGATGGTGTGATGCTTAATTAATGGTTGAAAACGGTACTGGTGATGTCGATGGCTTGGTGGCCAGGGTGACGTTAACGGAGATTGTATGCAATGATTGAGTATATCTATGGTTCCTATTTGTTAACAACATTGTAATATTCATAGTGTTGGATGGTCTCAGATTTCTTACATATCAGTTTCACTTTACTATATTTTGTTTCCTAAATAGTTTGTAGCACATCAATTTTATCTCTCTCTTCAGATTTCCAGCATACTCTTGCCATTAATAAGTCCTTTTCCGTGCCGAATGCTTGACGGGGGTGGCGTTCTCTAACGACAAACACCTAATTCTATTTAACAATGCCTTTTCTCACGCCAGATCTTTCACGTTTATAAGAGGATAACATATCGGCAGTGAACATTTCTTAAGTTATACAATCATTGTTATTATTGATTGAGAAGAGGTATAAAAACATATCGTCAGAAGTGTTAAAGAGACTTAGAAAAAAATAAATACTTCTAGAAAAACTTTGAAATTTTACATAAAACAGTTGGCAAAAAAGTTTGTTAATTTTGAGTTTTTATACGTTCTTTCTGATGCACAAAATTTTGAACTTGTTATATATTGATGCACAATGAAATTTGAATGCATATACTAAAAAGTATTTTGATGATCGACAAAATTTTAGTGCGCAAATGTTTTTTTTTCAAATTTTTTTTGCATCAATGGGGAATGGGTCGAGTAAAGCCCCGGGGCCGGAAAATCACAGAGACATAGCTATACTATTTAGAAAAACTTTCTTTACATTTTTTTTATTATTATTTTAATATTTTTATCAACAAACGTATCCTATCTTGTGAAAGATTTTGAAACTTTTTTAAGAAGTTTATAATTTTTTAAATAATTTTTACACTTTCAATTAATTTATTTTTTTCATTTTAACACTGCCCGCTGCTACTGTAATTATATAATTTATTTCTTTAACTTTAGTTTAGTGAATCCCTAATTATATATTAACATTTATCAAATGAATCACTATAAATGAACAGTGATTTAGCATTTGGTAAATGCCAAAACAAACCTCAAACTTTGCTTATGTTGCCAAATATATCCTATATTTCAATCACATTTACAATATACCTCTCATAATATCCAAAAACACCCCTTTAACTTTAATAATAATTCAAAATAGCCTCCATCTTACTTTCATAAATGACAAAAATTGTCCCTCCAGTTTAGTTACAATTTAGAAACAATCCTTAGCAAATTGAAAAATTCATCCCTGCCCTTATATGCGATTACAAAAATAGTCCTCATGCTAAATCCATGATTGTTTGTGTAACAAAAATTTACATAAGGAGTCTCTTTAGTTGACCACCGATTTTAGAAACGGTCACAAAATTAATTTTTTGGATTGTTTTTGTTATAAATATTACATAAATAGTCTATGTAAGCCACTTTCCCAAAATGTCTATAATTATAAGATTTAATCATAACAACAATGCGTCGAAAAAAGATGTTAACCAGTAATTATATATAGATTAATTGAAAATAAAATATCGAATACTTATTGTTGATTAATCTTTAATCACGCCGCAACGGGTGAGTAAGTCTGCTCATTTTAAAACTATTTACAAACCACACATTTACATTTATACATTCTAAATAACTTTTAAAATAAAAAAAATTATTGAATTTATAACTATATATTTTCTGTTTTACCAATTTAACATCAAACTATATTTCAATTTTTCCTGTTTTTTATAAATTGAAAACAATCACATTCGGTGAAACACGTTTTATTCTTTCGTATTCACTCTTTTCAAGTACATGGATACTAAAAATCAAAAGAAAGTATGGATACCCATGTGCAAGATGTTACACTGAAAGGTCTTTTTCTCTTCTTGTTTTTTCTTACTCAACTTTATTTGATCCCTTGTTAAAGGGAACAAATCATATTGTCTTCAAAAGCCACAACCATTCATAAAAATACTATACTCACGAGCAACCTTCCATAAGCTACAGTGGAGAATGAATTCCAAAATGCTTGCATGCTTCTTCCTTCTCTTATGTGCCCATATCATATCAAGCTTGGCTCTTGAATCTAATGGTAAGATCTTATAAAATGCTTTTTTCTTCTCTATGCATGGGTGTTGTCAAACCTTATTACGTGCGCGTTATAATAACTTATGAAAAAAGGTGAAGAAAAGCTCATAAGACTATATAAAGCCCAAAAGCCACAAAAATGAGCTTCGCAATTCAAGTATCAAGAGAAACGAAGCAGTTTCGATGCTCATGAAACGACCTGCATGCATTTCCAACAATGGTGTTAGTGTTCTTATGATATGTATTATCCTTGTTTTGGACTTGTAGCTGATTGTGAGCACGTACAAGAAGCAATATCTACTAATTTTTTCATTCTCAGCTTATTTTTTCCATTCGGATTTTAATTAATGATTTTATTCTGAACGTCATATATGTTATTATGTAGGTTTAATTAAGAAGTACTTAATTAACGAGAATGGCGACGGCCGCCGCGTTGCGGGCGGGCCCGTTTTTTTTGCCGTTGTTTTTTCTTTTTTTTTTTGGACTGGCCGATTTTGTAGAAATAAAGTAGAATAAATTTTTCTTTGATCTATTGGTTGTATTTCAAACGGTAATAGACGATAATTTCATAAGCTTCATAAGATATTAACAGTAGCAGCTGACATTTCTTGAAAATTTAGTGTGCGTATGCAAATGTCAAGTGTAGTTACATATATGAGAAAGTTACTAACCTAAGACAGGTAACCATAATATTCTTGTAGCAGTTGTTGATGCGGCAGTTACGGTTGCAACCTCAGTAGCTGAAATCAGAAACTTTTTGCCCGAAACTACACCTGTTCCATGCCCATTTCAGTCATCTCAAACCCTCCATTTCACCCCCAGATGGCCCATCGCAGTCCTTATTTCAACCATAAATTCCACACCCATTTCAGTCCCCAAGCTGATCCGTTAGCCTCAACTTCAACCCCATAAGCACATTCATTTATGCCTTATTTCAACATCCAAGCCGACCGAAGTCAGCCCCAAACCGCAACCGTTCCAGCTACTATCCCAGCATTCAAACAGAACCATGTTGGCCTCTAGTCCAGTCCCGAGTGCCACACCCATTTCAGGCCCCAAAATGACCCATTTTCAGGCATGTTTTGAGTTTTTTTGGCTAAACGTATGATACTTTCCCAAAAATCCAAAAGATTTAGAACTTTATGCAGAAACTGTAGAATATCTGTAGGTCTGTTGTAAACACCAAGTTCTGTAACAGAGGTGGCTATTTGCTACTGCAAAACATGGAATATGAACTTCATGAGATAACACACTAACCTTTTTTTACACAAAAACGTATCCTTGCAAATCCAATTCTGGTGATGAACCTTTTTTTCTGCAAAAAATAAAAGAAATAATTAAAAGCATGTTAGTGGACTGAAATTAGAGAACAGTTTAAAGAAACCATGGTGTAACAACGCAATTGTGGTGCAGAGCAATGCGTAGCTAAAAATAATAACTTTGTCATATGTAACTATGTGAAGAGTTCATTTTGCATATTTATAAACTTAGAATGTGTAGACTAAAAGCCACTTCCTACACTTCATACAAATGTACTTAACAAAGAACCCATAAACTTGGGCTATAAGGCGTTGTGTTGCATATTATTAAAGTGGCAATTCATAAGCAATATCACATAACATACGATATCATTATCTGTTGATCCATTTCCATAACCAAATCATTAAAAGCCTTACCATTGTGAACGTAAGTTTATCGTTGCAGGAATCAACCTTAAAGAAACCTGACTCCTCCTACCATTTAACCATGGCATTTGTCTTGAGCGCTGAATAGCCATAAAAAGGTTCAAACTCTGTCAATGACTTTAAAGCGGGACGCGTATTTCTTGAGTTTTCTTGAATCAAGTGACCATGAGATTTAGAGAGTTCCTTCAAAATAAATAGATGAGTGAATAACATATATCGGTAGCTATCCAACTGTCATTTCAGTGTACCGAATGCATAAAAATAAAAACACAAACGAACACTAATCTTATTTTACAAAAAAAAAACCATACTTTAATCAAATCAGAAAACTATACCCTCTCAATTTATTTTGAGCTCATCCACTGGACCACCGCATAAACAAACGGGTGACCTTCAGATTCGTGATGATCACGCTTGCCAACCGCTCGGCGCTGGGTACTCGCCTAAGAATAGTTACCTACATAAGCAGTTGGTTTGAACTCAAAACAAATCCATGAAATCTTTTTATAATAATAAACCTATTCGGGTAGGATTAATTAAATTGTAGATTGTATTATAAAAATTAATTAATTAGTTTAGTTTTTGTGAAAGTTCAAGTGGCCACAAAAGTCATTCTCCAATACATATTATAAGATGTTGCAGGCTATATTAAATTGATGTTGCAATGCTTGACATAAGAACTACTAATTAGATTAACTTGCCTGTGATGCTTATGAGCTAACACAATTGGGCCCTTAATCCCCTTTCACTAATATATTAATTTGGACAAAAATTCATATATAAAATAGACATCTTACGATTCGGATAAATGGAGCAGGAAGAACGATAAGATTAACATTCTTCTACAAACGCCAAATTTCAAAAAGAGCGTGTATCCCAGACATACGACGCTGCAACCCGCGTTGCTTTGGCCGTCGCTCAAAATTTCTTCATCGTCTCTTCTACATGCTTCCAGCTCCTAAATGTCGAACAACGATCCAGCTGCCATCTCTAAAAATCACACAATCATTAAACATACCACTCTTCATCATGTGATCCTAAAAAACTGTTGGGTTTTAAGTTAACTCNCAAATCAGAAAACTATACCCTCTCAATTTATTTTGAGCTCATCCACTGGACCACCGCATAAACAAACGGGTGACCTTCAGATTCGTGATGATCACGCTTGCCAACCGCTCGGCGCTGGGTACTCGCCTAAGAATAGTTACCTACATAAGCAGTTGGTTTGAAGTCAAAACAAATCCATGAAATTTTTTTAAAATAATAAACCTATTCAGGTAGGATTAATTAAATTGTAGATTGTATTATAAAAATTAATTAATTAGTTTAGTTTTTGTGAAAGTTCAAGTGGCCACAAAAGTCATTCTCCAATACATATTATAAGATGTTGCAGGCTATATTAAATTGATGTTGCAATGCTTGACATAAGAACTACTAATTAGACTAACTTGCCTGTGATGCTTATGAGCTAACACAATTGGGCCCTTAATCCCCTTTCACTAATCTATTAATTTGGACAAAAATTCATATATAAAATAGACATCTTACGATTCGGATAAATGGAGCAGGAAGAACGATAAGATTAACATTCTTCTACAAACGCCAAATTTCAAAAAGAGCGTGTATCCCAGACATACGACGCTGCAACCCGCGTTGCTTTGGCCGTCGCTCAAAATTTCTTCATCGTCTCTTCTACATGCTTCCAGCTCCTAAATGTCGAACAACGATCCAGCTGCCATCTCTAAAAATCACACAATCATTAAACATACCACTCTTCATCATGTGATCCTAAAAAACTATTCAATAAAAGGAACCTACTCATTTACATAAGTAAAGAAATTTACACCGGTGGGAGCTTCTAATAAGCATTGTTGACCTCAAGGTCAATGCATATTTTGTTTAACCCCGAAACTGGATAAAAATCATTCTTTTCATCACTATTTGCCACCATATTTCAAACCCAATATTAAAAAGACCCAAAGAAAACTATGAAATTTGCTTCTTTGTGTCGAACAATTCAATAATATATAAGTACTCTAAAAAACAGTAACAATGGATATACTTGAAAAAAACGTAACCGGCTTTGGCGTCATCCTCATCCTCTTCTTAAGCTTCCAAATCAACATGAACCTCAAATTCTTCTACTCCATATCCCATTGGTGTAAGTATTCCTAAAACAACCAAAAAAGAATAATAATAAAATAAAATTCTCAACACTCAAAACACTCAAGATTGAATCTTAAAAACAACAAAAAAAATTATCAAACCTTGACATAAGAGACAATTAACATTAACCCCGCAGGAATCCCAGCTACACCGCCGCCGGCAAGTCCGCGACGTCTGCTTTGCGTTAGATCTAAGAAAACCACCGCCAATTCACCTCACACTTATCTCATTTGATACAACTGATTGTTTTATTAGGAACGATTTATGGATAGAGGGTTCTGGATGTCGTTACAGCATATGAACGTTCTGGATTTGTGTAGTGATGTTTATCATATATCGATAAACCAGAATCAAACATTGGATCGGGCCGCAGGTAGCAGGCTTGGATCAGGCGGAAAAAATATGCAGGAAGCCCACATCGTTTACTGTTCATAGAACGACGTAGTATTGAATGCCATTTAATATATATAGTAATGATTGCTATATTGTGAAGCTTAACAAACAAAGTACGAAACTTAAAAGTCTTAGAAATCGCTGCAAAGCGTGGTCCCATTTTTACTCGTCCTAGACATTTAGTTATATCAAATGTGACAGCTGAGGTCCATTTGAAGCCGAGTTAAGGTAGACCATTTGCGGTTGACTCTTCACGCATGAATCCTCATTTGGGTTTCTCATCACTAAATGAGTTACATAGATTACTAGCTACAAATAAAGTAGCAATGGAAACACATGTTCTGCTTAATTCTATTTAGACTCACAAGAGAAAAACACGTTTACTTTACAAACATATTTACATTTTACGCACATGGAAGAGCTGAGTAAAGTTAATCAATCGATCTCGGGTGTAAAAGAATTATTATCACTCAGCTGATTAATGCACTCTTAGATTCACACAAACTTTCAAATTCTCTAAACATTTATATAATACGAGTAATATATATGCAAACATGGAGAAATTAATAACTAATGACTTAGAATTTTCGTATTTGGTGTAATGACTTATTTAACCCATACTTACTTCAAAGAGCGACAATAGGACGACAATTTTTCTACAGGAACCTTCTCAACATCGTCACGAATGCCCAAATCTTTATTCTCTCTCTTTGGAAAAGATCGTGGAAACGTTAATAACCGCTCAATTCTATCTTGTAGGTAAGTCGAACGTGTTCGACGAAACATGTTCGCTTGACTGCTCCTCCCTTGGTAATTTTTATTACTGCTCCATAGACCAGTCTTACAGTAAAGTGCAAAATCTTCACAGTTATTTTTCATCAAATGATACTCTTCATACCCATTTTCATACAGATAATTAGCCCTGTGTGTCACTTCTTCCGGTGGATCTGATCTTGCAGTGGTGCATGTTCCGCCTCTAACTTTGGCAAGAAGGAATTCGCGACTTGCTTGGTATTTAAATCGGTACAGAAACCCATTTTTATGAAGCAGTCAATACAAGACATCCTTATTCCACTTCCTGTTACTTTCTCCAACCCACAATATTTAGCTTTCGGGCAAGGAGCATTTAGCTTTTTATCGACCACAGCACTTGATCTCCCTACTGAAAAACGAAGACTTCCACGGGTCAATTCCCAAAATAAGCCAAAAATTTTTCCAATTTCTCATGTATAAGAACAATTGAACATAGGCCAAGAGGATCACCAATAGCTGTGATACATCAAATATACAATTAAAACAAGCAAATAAACACTTAAAATAAGGGGTGTTTGGGATTGATTATTTTGCTTAAAACAGCTAAAAATTAACAGGTGGCAACCTGCTTGTTTTTTGCTCCTAATGACAGTGTAAAATAAGCAAATAAGTAGTTTCATCCAAATAGATCAGAACTACTTATCTGCCAAAGATTAAGCTGATAAGCTCTTAAATAAGCAATCCAAAACAACCTATAAGTATAATGCTCTTATTTGCATATTTTAAGAAGTATATCTGAGTTTAAAAATGCATTTTGATACATGCTTATGTTTAACTACCTATTCGTGCGTAAAATGAGCTGATAACCACTTTCTTTCAAACACATCCAAACTGCATATCTGCTAAAATATAAGCGCTTAAATAATCAAATTCCCAACATCCTCTATAAATTTCACCTACAACTTATACCAAACATTTGATATGCAATCGTGGTTCTTCTTACAACTTTTATCAAACACATGGTGGGAATTTTATATTCGATCTTTTAAACCCGAATAATCAAACTTACATTAGCCAAACACATAATAACAGCAAATAATTACACCATATAACAAACAAATATATATAAAATAAACAAACATTATTTCAAGAACAACAATTAAAACAAAATCTAAATCAAATCAAATTGGGCGTACCTGCATTATTATGATGATATGTGTGTGTATTTGTGGAGGGTTTTAACCAGTAGAGAAAATTGAATATTTATATGACTAATAGCATGGGGAGTGTTAACATGTTAACACCAAGTTTCCGAGTTTTTCATGTCACGTCAGCGCCACATCATCTCAGCACCAAATAACATAACACCAAAAAACACGAGGAAATCATAACACCAAATAACACAACTTTTTACAAATTTACAAATTCCACCCTCAACACTTTCATTTATTAAAATTCAAACATTTTATTAATAAAACTAAAACATTACGATAGAAAATAAAAACATTACAATTAAAAAAAATACATAATACAAATTACGAAATGAAACATACGAAAATACATAATAAACTAGTCGCTATCATTTGGATTGGTTGGCGGAAGTTGCAACTTATATTTCTCTTTGATTCTTTGTTTTTCCATTTTGATGAAATACGCCTCATCCGGATCGACTTCACTCATTTTCATACCGAGAAATTTAAATTCCTTCATACGCGTAGTCATCTCGTCTTTCATCCTAGCCGCTTCGTACGGCATTTGGGCCGCTTCCCGTCTAAGACGAAGCTCGGTAGTCATAGATTCCAAGTTGCTTGACGCACTTCCACCGGTGCTAGTCGATGTATCGGACTTTTGTTTTTTGGACGACCTTTGTTTCCCGGGAGGACGTGGACGTGCATCATCACCAAATAGCTCTTGGTTGGTTTGACCGGGAACGTCTCCAGTTAAGTCAATCGGTGTCGGCGCGTCCCATTTTAGACACTTCTTCAAAATGTACCACGCATCCTCTTGACTAAACGCCACACCTTTATGCTCGTCACGATACATTTGCCTAGCGTTCCTCATATCATCCACTTCATTTTCACCACTCTTTCTCGTGCGTACGGCACGTTTGTAACACGCTAGAAACTTTTGGCAATTTGCATTCAACGTATGCCACTTACTTGATAGCATATCTTTGTTACGAACTTGAAAATTTTGCTTGTTGAACTCGTGCATAACCTTATACCAAAAAGTGATGCCCTTTTGAGAAACTCCAACGTTGCTATCCTCGGAAACGGCCACCCAACACACGGCAAGTAAAACTTCCTCTTCCGGTGTCCAACGTAACGTTGTCTCGCTCACGTCGGGATTTTTTTCAAAATCCACCATCTCGTCGAGTAGTTGTCTCCTGCCTTTTTTTGCCGCACGTTTACCTCCACGTTTGGTGTTCCGTGGAGACGTAGTTTCGGGTTCCACTTCGACACTAGCCGCTTGTGAGGATTGTGTTTGTGGTGTTGGGGGTGTGGATTGCTCCGCGTTATTTTTTTGTTTGGCCACATAAACATCAACTGTTGTTGTTGTTCGAGTGTCAAGTTAGCGAATGGGTTAGGATTCGAAGAAGAACCCGATGTTCGGGTTGGCATTAGCATTTACAAGGTCCATCAAATTTAAAAAACTTGAATCGCTAAACACCCGCCATGATTTGATTTTTGAGAATATGAGTGTATGAGTACTTTTTTTTTTTTTTTTTTTTTTTTTTTTTTTTTTTTTTTTTTTTTTTTTTTTTTGCTTGTAATATTGTGAGAATAAGCCGGGCTTGTTGTTGCTAATTTATAAGGGTATAGATTTTTAATTGGTAAATATTACCGTTAAACTTAAAACGGTAACAAACATATTTTTTTTTCATTTCGTAAAACTAGCCAAACTAGCCGTTGTAAAAGAGAGGGGCTTGTTTTGTTTATTTGGAATTCAAAACTAGCCGTTGTAACGCACGTTAGCACGTTAACGTGCATACCAACGTTGGGCCAACGCTGCACTCTTGGAAATGGTTGTAACACGATAACGCACGTTGCTTTCTTGACACCTAGGATTAACGCTGCTACCAGCGTTATGACTCCCTCCGCTCTAACCGTGGTGAATATATGTTTGATTCCTCCAACTATATATATGGTCTCCTTCCTTAAGCTCGGATCTCTCGATTTTCTGTGAAAATAGCTCCATTGGTATCAGCTAAATTTGTTCACGTACACTGAGGATTAGATGTGGTCATATATACGAATTACATGGAGGAAAAAGAAATGAAAATTCCCTTTAAGATTTTGAACAAGGCGTGCACTACAAGAAAAAGACGCAACACCCACAAAATTTTCATGGGATATTTTTCAAAGGAAATTACCTACGGAATTCCTAGAATTTTGAATCTTAGTAGCCCATGTTATGTCAGGATAACGTATGACCGTAGGAGACTCTCAATCAATATACACCATTCAGAGTTAAACATCATTAGATCATTATTGCATAAAATCAATTTTCTGAAGCTCAAAGCGATCACATACGATCAATCCATCATTGGAATCCCATACACTCAATTCATGATTTCCCAGACAATTACATTTATGGGCAAAAGCTTGTTGAGCTTACATGGAACATACAATGGAATCACATATATGTTACCTTAATTCATAGTCTTTATAGACATATAAAATATTTAACGTGTGAAAGTTTTTTGACCTTACGTGGAACATACTTCCTTTTAAGTAAGAAGTAACTGAATTTACCCGCGCGTTGCAACGGGATAAAAAACTAAACAATAATAAATATTCGGTTTTTTATTAGTTTCAATTAATATATAAATAATTACTTGGTAACATCTTTAACAAATATTATATTTTTTTATTAAATCTTGAAATTACATACGTTCTTTGTAAAGTGAAATCACTGACATGGACTAACTATGTACTCGTAATATTTTGTAGCATAAGCAATACTTAATATTAATTCAGGGACCGTTGCTGAAATTGATAAGTAACTAAAGGGACTATTTGTGTAATATTTCGTTACATAAAGAGTTAAATGTTTAACACTAGGACTGTTTCTGCAATCACACTTAATGACAAGTAGAAATTTTACAAGTTGTTAAGGATTGTGTCATAAATGTAACTAAACTGGAGGGCTTATTTTTGACATTTACCAAAGCAATTTTTTTGTTCATCTACGGTAGATTTACTTTAGTAAATGTTATATATATGACTAGTTATAATACCCGCGCACGCGCAGGTTTTTTTTTTTTTTAAATTTTTTTAAATCATATATTTTTATTTATTAAAAAAAAATAATTTAATCTTTGTTTTATTTGATTTATGATGTTTAATTATAGTTTTTTTATTATTAAAGATAATTATTTAAAAGTTTTAATCCTATTGTTAATTGCTTCTTATCTATATTTTTTGTATTTATCTTCTACTTGTATTATGGATAAATATAAAATGTTACCTAATAAGAAAATAATCTTTTTTTTAAATAATATTATTACTAAATAAGGTATGGTTTAGTTTTTTTGAAATGGAAAAGTCCCCACTTGGGGTTTTGTTTTATTATATAAAAGATTTACTACTTTGGAGAACGACGAAAGGACGATAACTCCTCTACAGGCGCATTCACGACATCTTTACGATAACCCAAGTCTCTATTCTCCCTCTTTGAGAATGATCTTGGAATAGATGTTGCAACTTGCGTTATTCGCTCTACCAAATCTTTATCTTTTTTCGCGTGCCTTGTTGGGTGAACCTGGTTCTTTTATCAGTGCTCCAAAGATCAGTTTTGCAATAGAGCGCAAAATCTTCACAATTATCATTCATGAAATCATACTTTCCATACCCATTTTCGTACAAATACACAGTCCTATGCATCACTTCTTCTGGTGGATCAGATTCCGCCATGGTGCATGTTCGACCAACAGTCTTTGCAAGAAGAAATTCGCGACTTGCTTGGTATTTGAAGAGGTATAGTTGTTATATAATAAAGGCCCGCAAGCCATTATTGCCGGCAACGATTAGAAAAGAAAAAGAACAAAGCACGGCAGTATAGAGTGATAAATTTAGTAGAATATGTTTGATTGTTGAATATCAATTGGATAATGGGCCATCTGAAAGATTTGATTGGATGATATGGTTTAGTGGGTCGGTTGGTTATGGATGAATTTGTTTCATATGATAGTTAAACAAAATCTGAGACATTGATAATAACCAGGACTAGTACTTTTTTTATTTTATTTATTTTTATTTTTTTTTTGTTCAAAAAAAAAAAAAAAAAAAAGTACTAGTCCTAATTATTATCAATGTCTCATATTTTGTTTATTCCTTTTGGTTTTGTAAGAAATCAATTGTTTGAATTTGTATATTTGTCCGTTCAAAAAAAAAATGGTATATTTGTTTTTGGAAGCTACTGTTGACGGAAAAAAATAGTAATAATGGTGGGAAGTGTTTGGTAGTAAATTAGGGGTTGCATTGGTATTAGGATCGGTATCGGTATTTGGTAATCACGGTTATATTTGTTTGGGTTATAATGGATTATTGGTTTGAATTAGAAATTGGTTTGTGTTGGTGATTGTGATGCAATAGTTTTAGCTAATCCGATTAAGTCTTGAGTAGTTATGTGTTGCATCTCGACATCAACTTGTTTTGGTTCTACATGCGGTTCTGCATCTGGTTCCGCCTGGTTTTGTCTGAATCTGAATTTGTCTGAATATGAATCTGAACATGAATCTGAATTTGAATCTGAATCTGAATCTGAATCTGAATCTGAATCTGTCTGAATCACCATCTGTCTGCCTGAATCTGCTCTCGTTCATCTTCGTATTTATGTTGCTCTGTGATCTGCACCTGGTTCTTTTGGATTGAGACTCCGTCTAGCACCGAGTTGCACTCTGGGACACTCCATGTTAAGTTTGTTTTCAGTTCTAATTTATTTTCAGTTTGACAAACTCTCAATGTTTACCAGCATTGCGAGTTTGAGAGGAGGTGTTAGATAATAAAGGCCCGCAAGCCCGTTGGGTTTGGCCCGTTAGTTACTAGGTTTAGGTTAATTAGTTTTCTATTTAATGTCATGTAAACTCTGTAATTCATAGAATCTGATAATATACAGTTTTCAATTCCACCAATGAGAGGTGTACGCAGACGGAGTCAAACCTCCTAAATTAATAAAAGCAAATTTAGCTTCTTCACATATTTGATTATTTTTGTTGTTATTGATATGTTAGGCTACCTGTAACAGTAAATACGGAGGCAGCGGTCATCACTGCAGCGGTCATCACTGCCAACTCAGCTTTCTCTCTCTACAATCATCTTCATGACTAACTGGTCGTAGTGGTGACCTTATTGATGTGTTAGCTACCTGTAATGATGAATGCGGAGGTCGCAGTCATCACTGTCAACTCAGCTTTCAATTCTCCCTCTACAATCATCTTTGTGACTAACTTGTCGTAATGCTGACCCTCGTCACCTTTTTTTATTAAGAATTAAAACATTACATTAATAATTCAAGTAAAGTCAAAACATTAAAATAAAACTTAAAAACTTGAACTAATAGTCTAAATTATACATTTCCTTTATTTTTCGCTTTATCTCCAACTTCTTCTTTAGTTGTAGTCCGATCAAATGGTCATCGAAAGAATGATATAACATGAGGTTTTTGTCCCTTTTCTTTTCATTTTGAAATTAAAATATTTGACGTTGCAGCTCAAGTTATTCTTGCTTTTGTGCAGTCTTATGTTGGTTCCAATTCCATTTGCTGCTTACGCGTCTGTTCTTCCAATTTCATTTGTCGTCTTCAACGGGTACGAATGGACCACCCAAAGCTTGAGTTGTAGAATATCTTGACTACCAAAATACGGATTAATATATTCTTCAAGATTAAAATGGTTAACCGAAGAATATCGTTTAGAAGTATGAGTTTGGTCCATCGGTTGTTTAAACGGTGGTGGTGAATCATGTAACATTTGCGAAATATTCTAGATGATAATCTTTATGTATAATAAATGATGCCTTTAAGATGCAATTGAAACATGGGTTTTAAGGTTATATGTATTTTTCGGTTTTTGATGTTTTTGCTAAAACCAAACCGAACTATAAACTTCGGTTTATATAAATTACAAAAAACCGAACCATTGGTTTTTCAATCGATTTCGGTTTCACTTTTTCATTTTATGTTTGGTTTTTCAATTTTCTGCACACCTCTAGATGAAAGTGATAGAGAAACTAACATGGGGAAAAGTAACCAATATTACCTCACTTTCATGATTAATTATATATGTACCAAAAATGAAAGTATTGAATGCATAATATATAATATTTTTAATGGATGTTTAGATATATATATAAAATTTTTAAATAAAATGATAGCAGATATGAATTGACCAATAGTTAAAAATAGGTATAACCAAATGAAATACGGGTATTAATTGTAGAAGCTTAACTTATTATCTTTCGTCAATTCCTAGAAGAATATTAAACTCTTTGTTCCAAAAAAAAATAAATAAATAAGTGAATAAATAAATTAAACTCTTTTGCGAGGTAACTATCTAATCGGTCATCTTTTCTTTTTATCAAAAATTGGATTTCAAACCTTTGTTTTGGAAATCTCATTTTGAACACTTGGCAAATCATTTTAGCATTTTGTTGTATCGAAGCATTAAAATTAGCAAGAGCGAGGTACCAGACTATATTTATGCTGCCAAACCTTTAAGTTTTTTTAACACAATCAAACAAAAGGCATTGTGAAATAATCAAATAGAAATGGGTTATCTCTCGCACCGTGTAGATCCAAGTGAAATCAAGGCAGGCGACCATATTTACACTTGGAGAACCGCATATGCATACTCACATCATGGTTTGTATTTATATTTTATATTCATTACATTTTGAACAATACATATTTTGGTTTCCACATTGGCCGAATAGATGTGACGACGCTACTAGTTAGTATTATTTAAGATTTCATTTTATATGCGGTGTGGCTAAGTTTTATTTAGGGTTTAGGCCGGATTTATGGTTACAAAAATTTGTAGCTAGGGTTTTATCAATGTGTACTTTGAAATGTAGATCTTTGTCTTTTCTAATAAAGATGCACACTGAATGACTTAACTACGCAATTTTTCTTTGTGTTTGGTTTCTGTTTGCTTTTCGTACATTTTGCATAACATTGATATAACGTTTGTAATAAATCCGAAAAGATATCTAGAATTGCAGTTTCAAATTTGTATTGGAAGCTTGATACATGATGTATGGGTTTGAAATGCATTACCACTTTATATCCAAATTAATATTATATTCCAACAGTGATGAAATTATATTGGAACTAAACTTGGAGAGTAAAAAAATTTGATTAAAACGTTGATTATCCAAAGAGTTTATTACTCGACAGCGTACTATAGAAGCCATTAAATTTGGGGGTTTTTTTTTTTTTTTTTTTTTTTTTTTTTTTTTTTTTTTATCTTAAATAGCTGCTTAAATATCACACTTATAAGGTAACATGGACAATCTATTTTAGACAAGCAATCCCATAATATGGATAAATATGTTTCTTTTCTTAACTTCTGATGGGTTTCTACTAAATCATAATCTTTACTGTTAATCAAACTAAACTTAATACCGGTGTTTATGTTTTTAGAAATTGCATTACAGGCTTAATGATTTGGCTATTTTTAGTTAGCTTCTTATCATGGCGTTTTTTTTAAAGATTGTTTCGAGTCAGTTGTATGTATCCTTTTTTTTCTCTCTTTGTGCATACTATACTATCTTTGTATTATTGTTTATATGAATCCTTTTATGTTAATAAAGTATTTTTGTTATATAAAAAAACAGGCATATATGTCGGTGAAGAGATGGTTATCCACTTCAATAATCCAGAAAATGCTTAATCCGGTCCTGTTTGGAACATATCTTCTGATCTTCCATCTTCATGCACAAGTCATTCTGCTTCTTGTTTGAACTCCCATGATTGTGGGTATTTACAACCTAATACTGGGGGAAATTCTGGTTCTAGCTTAAGCACGTGTTCTCACTACACATCTTGGAATCCTAATATTCCAGCTTCATGTCTATGCTTACCTCACTGTGGATATCGTCAACCAGATAGTGGAGTTATCGTCTCATGTTTGAACTGCTTCATTGACGCAGGATCCTTATACCACTTTCAATATGGTGTAGGGAAACTTTCATATGTATCCAAAATTCATGGTGGGACATGCACTACTTCTAAATCAGATCCACCTAATGAAGTGATCGATAGAGCCTTATATTTGTTGCATAACGGGTTTGGTAGTTATGATGTGGTTAAAAACAACTGTGAGGATTTTGCTTTGTACTGCACAACAGGTCTCGTGATTCGTGGCAAGGTTACTATTGGAAGCAATGGCCAAGTAAATTTTTTTGCTAATACTCCTTGGAAGTCCACTTTAACTTTGGCTGCTATGACTGATAGACATTGAGCACACATAACGTAACTCCTTCAAGTGATAGCAAATGTACGCATTAAGCACAATAAGATGGATCGTAACCCTTCGCTAGATTCGTCAAGTCTTCGTCACCATACAAACCAAGCAAGTTATCTTAAAAAAGGTCCTACTCCCTTTAAGATATGATAAGAACACAAAACCAGTGAAAATCAACTACAACATCAAACAAGCGATAATCAAATGTCTTCTATAAGTAATCTTCTCAACAAAATGATGATGGTTGATAACTCCGTCCTCCCTAACCATTAGTGACATCAGAACTGTCACTAAAACAGACGAACAGTAATCGCACGTGACTAGTAGGAACCAAAACTGACCAAAAGAAAAAGTATACAACAAGCCAGCAGGAACCATAAAGAAGTCAGCAAGAACCATCAAAAAAGACCAGCAGGAATAAACCATCCAGCAGGAACAAGTACGATCAGCAGAAACCAAAAGCAACCAGGAGGAATTGAGAAACACAACGCGCATGAACATGTATGACAAGCAGGAACCAAATACAGAACAACCAGTAGTATCCACGAAACCACCAGTATTAACGAACAGCAGCAACTCGAAAGCCAGCAGAATCAAGTCGAACAGCAGTAATAAACTTGTTGGCTCATAGCAGCAGTATCGTTCAAACCATCTTGAATAATAATATGCAGATTGACCCAAATATAAAAATATTGCCACTTACCCATTGATTAAAATCAATCTTTTAGACCAACCCTTTGCGTCTTTAATATAATACTCCACAAACTGACGTTGACATCTCACTGACCTTTGATCTCATACCAGGTTAAATAATCAATCCTTTAGACTTAGAGAATAAAGAATCATAAAATCGATTATACCCACTTTGTAACAATTAAATATCAAATCTCTAAAAACGACAAATGGGATTCCGAGTAATATAAGATCAAGTAATAAGGAACCCCACATTGATAAACACAATCGCCATTAATAACAAACCCAATCTGCTGTCCACGCCATTCGACCAATTAAACAATAGTCACCAACCCATTTAATTCAATATATATCAATTAGAATAATGGTACGAGATTCAATAGCCCCAAACAAATCAGCACCAGGTCTGTCGCCATGTTGCATCTTGAAATCCCATACACCAACTCACAATTAAATAGGTACAAGAATAAACAATAAAACCGACCTATGAAATCCCATGATAACACGATCAGTTTTTTTTTTGAACAGAGATTTCATTTCACTCCTCACAAATGGAGGTAATTTGAACTCAACAATTTACATCGAACATAATGGGCAAAATCGAAACCGACTTGCCAAACAAAATACACAAGGTAACAAGTTAAGCCAAAACAAGACATACACCATAATAGTTGTGACAGACTACAGCAACACCATACAAGGGTGGGGGGAATCACCAGAGTGAGCTTTTGATAGACACAACCATATGAAGGTGTAGCTTGACAAAAGTACATAAAGTACATAAAACATACAAAGAAGATAAAATTAAGCACCCTTAACGGAGCCAGACCTAAACCTAACAGATCCAAAGTCGAAACACAAGGCAGCATCAAGCCATAAATGACGGACCACAACAGATCTGAGCTTTTGATAACACGATCAATTAACAAACCAAATTCTGTTACAACTGGATCTCGATTAAATAATATATATCCCACAAAACCATGAACTATCCCATTGTAATCATGTAGCTAGGCAACGACAAAACCAATTAACCCTCATGTAGCAAGAACTAATAAATTAGTACGAGGTGTAACAGTCCCATGATACAATCATTAATTAGTCCAAAAATAAAAATGAATTCACCTTGTATCACGTTGTCGCTTAGGGTTTTCTTGCCAAAAGAATTCTTCGCCAAAAGAATGCTTCATTCGTACCTTCTTTTACCATGTCTGCTCCAATTCAAAATTGCTCTTTATTGACAATGAAAATCTTTTAGATCCCTAGATATCGAGAGCCACCCTCTCTGATACCAATTGTAAAACCAAGATCAAGCCCATCTAGGATTATAGAAATACCATTGATATGCAGCGGAATAACAATAACAAGAACAATAATGTTTCACAAGGTTTTCTTTATTAAATATAAAATAAACTAAACTACTACTACTACTACTACTACTACTACTACTACTACTACTACTACTACACGCTCTATGCGTTTACTAGACTCTCATTGGAGAGACTAGCTATGAATGAATGAGTTACTCATAACCTAGATGCCACCCTCTTTATATAATAGAGGGAGGTTACAAGAAACCCTAGCTTCCTATGAAAGCTATCTAACTATTACATATTAGGCTCTCATTGTTTCTTCTTTCTTCATTCCTTCTTGTGGGTTTTGAAATCTTCAAATCTGTAATTCCCAACATAACTCGAGAACACACCGTAAGTGTTTGTTGTAAAAGACTACTAAAACGAAACAAACAACTTGTACATTTGCAAATAAAAATACAAAATTACTGTTTTTCGGTTAAGAGGTTTCATTCCTAGCTAGGGCTACGTACACTTTGAACTACATTGTATTCCAAAAAACATTCTATGAAATTTTTGTAACTACTTCTGTTATGCATTCACCTCCTAGACGTCTTGTTTGTTATAAATGGACATGCTATTGATACTTGTACATATTGTTTATTAGTTTGTAAAATTAAAAACATCAAAAGATCTTGCATGTTAATTTGGATCCACAATGATGATATATATTCCGACCACGATTGTCTTGCCTTGCTTCATACTAGTAATACGGAGTAAAATTTGTTGTAATGTGATCATTAATTATAAATACAAATGTGTTTAATGTAAATTGTTTATTTGTTTAAATTTTGTATTAAGTCGTGTTTAAATAAAATATTACTTAATGCAGACATTTTCAGTTTTATCACTTTACTTTTTTATATATTTTTCTATTAAGATATAAACAAACAGTTTCATATGACTTTTACAATTCAGTTTTTTCTTTTTATTTATTTTTTAAGTCAATTAAGTCAATTCCAAACAACACTTAATAATGGTTAATTCTCACATAATTTTATGAAAGCGTTGAATTTATTTTATTTTTGCAAGGGAAAAAAAAACTTTTACATTTTGTATAAAATCATACGTTAGTAAAAAAATATTGCAATATTAGCTCATATTGTTTAAAAACATTTTCATCGGTATACTTTTTTTATAAAGAAATTGTAAGATATTCGTTAAGTATTTGATAAAATAAAGTTTTTAATATAAAAAAATTGTAAATAGCTAAAAGAGGTAAATTCCGTAGCTTGCCACATAGTTCAAGGGAGGATGGGTGTTTTGAAACTTTTTCTTTTCTTTGGTCGTGCCCTATACCTATTGTATTGGGCTCATTTTGTTCACAATTTAGAGACATTTTCGGGAATTTTTTATTTATTTATTTTTTTTTTTATTTTTTTTATTTTATTTGCTAGCAACTTGATAAATAAAGTTTGTTATATAAAAAAATTTGCAAAGCTAAAACTAAAAGGTAAATTTTGTTTAGCTTGACGCATAATTTGGGTGCGTTTTGAAACTATTTTTTTCTCTTGCCTAAAACAACGACGCGCCCTATATGGCTATACCTAATGAATAATAGATTGATGTCATGTAAAATAAGTGTTAATTCATCTAAATGAAAAAGTATGCAAGTAATACGATATTATTAATAACAAAAGGAACATGCCTGTTAACTGATTTTTTTCTCCTAGCCTCGAGGAACGTATGGGAAATAAGATTATTGAATTAAGATCCTCTAGTTCAAACTTACAACTTAATGTTATATTACATGTGATATATCAAACAAAATACTATATCGAGAAAAAAAATGATCAAAAGTATATGAAAATGTCTCTTTATTAAAGTATAATTGAAAGATCGTCACAATGGTGTAATTATGTAGGTTAATGATTTACGGTTCTTGAGATATGTAAATTTTAAGAAAAAGGAGTGAAGTGAGTTTTGATTAAAAATAACAATTATTTATTTTCTTCTGGTTTTATACGTTTTCACCAATTTTTATAAGTCTTCGTCCGTTTTTATGCGTTTTCGTTAGTTTTTAAACGTTTTCATACGTTTTCCTTTTTTTCATTACGTTTTCGTCCGTTTATAAGTGTTCTTATGTTTTTGTACAACTGATACGCTTTCTTCCTTTTTTATATGTTTTCTTATGTTTCCATCCATTTTTGTACGTGTTCTTAGGTTTTCATCAGTTTTTGTACGTTTTCTTACGCTTACATCCATTTTTGTACGTGTTTTTAGGTTTTCATCCGTTTCTGTATGTTTTATTAGGGATTTATATGTTTTTGTACGTATGAAAATGGATAAAAATGGTTAATAACGGATAAAAACATATGAAAATGTATAAAAACGTATAAACATACAAAACGTAAAAAAACATACAAAATCATACGTAACCATACGAAAACGTATAAGAACGTACAAAGACAGATGAAAATGTATGAAATCGTAATAAAAATAGATGAAAACGTATAAAAACGGACATAACGTATAAAAGCACATAAAACGGATGAGAACGTATAAAAACGGGCGAAAACGTATAAAAACGGACGAAACGTATAAAAATGGACGAAACGTATATAAAACGGACGAAAACGTATAAAAGCGGATGAAAACGTATACAAATGGATGAAAACATATAAAAACGGATTAAACGTATAAAACGGAGGAAAACAGATAAAAACGTATGCAAATGGACGAAAACGTATAAAAATGAACAAAAACGTATAAGAACGTAAGAACATAGATAAAAACGTAAATGTATGAGACGGTCGAAAACGTATAAAAATGGACAAAACGTATAAAAACGGATCAAAACGTATAAAAACAGATGAAAACATATAAAAACGTATAAGGAACGGATAATAAAAATAAAAAAGTTTAGGGACGGTGGATGCAATTTTCTCCAAACGACATGGACCATTTATGTAATTTACCCTAGGGGTGGTGGATGCAATTTTCGCAAACCCACAAAGATCATTTATGGGTAAAATGGTCATACTAAACACATAAAGATAAAACTGTCTACATTAATATTCACAAAAGTTTTTTTTTCCCTCAAGTACGATGAGTAGTTAAATATTACCCCTAAAATTTAAAACCAATTTTAGAACAATAAAGCACTTGCCAAAGTTCAAGTCTTGCTTTGGTAACTTTAACTCTCTAATTCTCTCTAACTATGAACTTTAACAAAAAGGTTTTTATATGGGATTAGCAACATCATATAATACAACATTGGTAGTTTATATATTTTTCATTTAATTCATTAAGTTTCTTGCATAATACAGTACTCCGTACTTCGTAAGTTTCATTTCCTATATTTATTAAAAATAAACTTTAAGTAGCGTATTTATGTTTTAGTCTTTAGAAGTTTATATATGATGTTTGAATATTAAATGATTGCTATATTGTGAAGCTTAACAAACAAAGTACGAAAACTAAAAGTCTTAGAAATCACTGCAAAGCGCGGTCCCGTTTTTACTCGCCCTAGACATTTAGACTATCTTTATCCATGAGATTGCAACCGATTGGATGGGAAAAAAAACAAAAAATATATATATTTTATATTAAAAGTGAACAAATGAAAGAAAGAGAAGGAGGCGATCCGGTCGGTTTGTGACTTCCGAATCTTTGAGCCAACCGTGCCACATGTCACGCTCTGAATCTACCAACAAAACCACAACATCATCTGTGTTTGCTCATATTTCAGATTAAAAGAAAGAAAGTAACCAATGAAATGATGGGGTTTTGTGTATAAGATTCAAGTTGGGATGTGAGTGTGGCTGTGGTGTATAAGATTCAAGGGAGAAGAAATAAGGGGGCGGACGTTGTGAGTGTGTGTGTATGTTTTTTTCTTTTTTGTGTGTGTGAAATATGTTTTGCAGGTACATGAAGGTCGAGATATTTATGTTTTCACTATTTCAAATATATATTTTATAAAGTAAATATTTTATTAAATATATAGTTTATAAAAAAACTTTAAGTAATTAAATTAAATATAAAAAAATAATATTATGTATTAGGTTGGGTTGTTGATAAATGGTAAAAAAATATAGATTGGTTGTATGTATAGATTATGTAGGTGGAGGAGTAAGAAAATAATATTTTAATAAAGGATTGAGTTAGATGGCGTTGTGAATAAAATGTGACAGCTGAGAGGTCCATTTGAAGCCGAGTTAAGGTAGACCATTTGCAGTTGACTCTTCACGCATGAATCCTCATTTGGGCTTCTCATCCCTAAATGCTTTTAAAGTTACATAGATTACTAGCTACAAATAAAGTAGCAATGGAAACACATGTTCTGCTTAATTCTATTTAGACTCACAAGAGAAAAACACGTTTACTTTACAAACATATTTACATTTTACGCACATGGAAGAGCTGAGTAAAGTTAATCAATCGATCTCGGGTGTAAAAGAATTATTCTCACTCAGCTGATTAATGCACTCTTAGATTCACACAAACTTTCAAATTCTCTAAACATTTATATAATACGAGTAATATATATGCAAACATGGAGAAATTAATAACTAATGACTTAGAATTTTCGTATTTGGTGTAATGACTTATTTAACCCATACTTACTTCAAAGAGCGACAATAGGACGACAATTTTTCTACAGGAACCTTCTCAACATCGTCACGAATGCCCAAATCTTTATTCTCTCTCTTTGAAGATCAGTGGAATCGCCGTTACTAACCGCTGCAATAATCTCATAATTCCATCTTGTCGTCAGTCGACCTGTTCGACGAACCATTGTCGCT